>LUCM01008048.1:51711-178085 GCA_008360955.1 Fasciolopsis buskii
AGAACCTTTCGAGGGAATTTTTCGAAGCATGGCACTCTTTGGAAAGATCGATAAACAGGCACATCGATCTGGACCACGTATACCTATCGACCCGATCAAAAAGGCCATCAATACAATCCAGTAGGAATGGACGATGATTCAGCCCACAACATTTCAGCAGTAGACGAAGGTGAATCAAACAACGGGGCAACATAGTTACCCTACAATTTCACCCAAAACAACCAATCGACATCGATTACAGACTAGATGATCCATTTAAGCGGACGGTAGGAACCGGACGCTAGTCACAAAATCATAGCACTGATGATTTCACCTCGGCTGGTGAGGAAACTTTACAAGCAAATTGCCCAACTCGGCGAACAAATCAATACCATCCTGTAGAATCTGAGGTACGCGAAAGAACAATTCCTTAACCTGCTACCATATATATATATCTTATATAATAACGTAGCTATCAACTATTGGCGGCTGTGGTTCTGCTACAGGCTTTGTTGGATATTCTTGACGATAAATAATAAACTTTAGGGAGATAACACATCGGATTATGCAAGTGTTTGTACGTCAGGGTACCAGGTAAACATGTCTGACGAGCAGCAATAACTGCGAGACCGGCCATGTGTCGGCTCATCCAGGTGCCTTTAACACCATATAGATACGCGTGTGTATATACGTGTATATGTAACATTGACATAAAAATAAGCATGGCATCCAAGCAAGGACATTTAAGTGGAGTTATACAGAACGGGTGCAAGCGGGAAAAATAATAAACGACAAGTTCCTCTTTCTCTTCTACATATCTTAGGATTTTTGATCTGTTTTTTGCCTTTTTATCCGACGCGACTTCTGCAGACTGATCAATCATTCTTTGTGTCTCTGCGATTTTCGACCACATCTCACGCCGTCTGCGGCCATCTAACCAGACAGAAAGCACCAACCGATGCCAAGGCTGACGCCGGAGTTTTTATAATCTCTGCATCAAGTCATCGTCTGAAACTCGTACTGAGAACACAAGAGTGGGATTAAAAACAAATAAAGCGGAGCATCGAGTGACACAGCATCACCGGGACGGTTTCATTTTACAAGTGACTTATTTCAGACAATCTGCAATGTATGCTTTTATCAACAACGGGGTATTATGTGCATCCCATCATGTGTTGTTTTGATCTCTGGATTAATATGTACCGGTTTTTTCACGTGAAAGTGCTGTGGTGCTGTTATTCACTTAATCCAAAACGATTGGTTTAGCCTAAATTCTGGTTGCTTTTCAATAGGAATTTCGCAAATTACCGCATTTTGCTCTCCATATCTGACTACCTAAAGCACGTTTGCAAAATATTATTTTGGTTTCTTATAGAAGAGGACCGCTGATCCAAGTATAATAATTACCACCAAATCTAGGCTGCGCAAACCTAGAACTACCATGAGGAACATCTCAATAAAAAAGTCTCTCTAATGGATCATGGTTGATCTAGGATCTGCTTAAGCTTGCAAACTCACATGTACAGCGAATGACTGCAATCGACAAAACGTATAACCTAAAAATTTTTACTCTCGAAGCTAGGGGATGCTTTTGGCCAAATTAGTTCACGCTTTCTGAGTCCCTGGAACGAAACGTAAAAGATCTGTTGGTACTGATTTAAAATGAGCTTTGAGACTAGCATTGAGATTTATAATGCACTTCGAGCTTCTTCAGTTAACCTTAAAATGTACTTTAATTTTCTGGCAAAACGGGGAAAAGCAAAAGTGAAGAAAACGATATTTTAGAACATTTATAATAATCTCAGTCACGTTAGTAAGGATATTAGGGATTGATTGTCTGCTTTCAATTGTTTTTGATTTTGTTCTTCTCGATGACGTAATTGACTCCAGCCTACCTTCCTAACCGACATGTTTTTGAAGGCCTCCGGTACTGCAGATCTGCATGATTTGTGTATTACTGGCTGCAACGGGGTATATCATGGAAGTTCAGCTCACATGAAATAGGGAAATGGCATTTACTGGGAAGACCAACACGTATTTAAATGCAAAGTGGTCTTCTTGGCTTGGTCGAACTCTGGTTGATCAGTCAAGATAATAGATTTTGAGCATTTGCGTCCTCTGGAGAAAAGCCTCTGACTCCCTGGTCCTTGTGTACGCCTGCAGAGAAAATGGTGCAGTATATCACGCCAGGTGAATTACTCGACTTTATGACAGCAAATGAAACTGCGGTTACCAATCACGGTGAAGTCAGTAGTATCCAATCTAAATCACCTTATCCACTGGGAGAGCAACTATCAACTCGGTAGACAGCCAGTCTTATTTGTAATCTATATGGTGGTACTGCAGCTAGATAAATGGTTGCAATCAAATAACGATAATGGCTAAATCGGAATTTTGGAAATGAACGTAACTGATCGCAAATAAACGAAGCATTTTGTACTGCGAATGTGTGTTCTTCTCTCTCTCCCCCATGCCTTATCCGCGTGGTATTCAGAGAAGAAATCCGAATCGAAACAAATAATCGGGTGAAATTTCGATAGCCCCATTTAGGAGCTGTGCAATAAGCCACTTCTGGATGACTTATTTGTCCCGGCTCAGTTACCATCTATTATCGATGGAACGAAGTGCAGGAAATGCTTTGAAGTCCGGCCCATGGTTACAAAGACGAGTAATTTTGTATTCTTTGAACTGGAATGTCAATATAAATGGCACACGTAACAAATGTAGTCGCTAGGTTTTTAGACCCAATTGCAACGATTTTCCAAGGTTAATTTTTTGAAATTAATGTTAAGACAAGATTGCTAATTTAAGAACAACTTTATCCTCAACCCATTGGGTCAGTGTTTCATAACCTAGATCGATGAATCTTTAGAACGATTTTTACAGTCGCTACAAATAGATGATCTGGCTAATGTCAGACGGTTTTCATTATCATATCTGGTGTTCAGATGTGAAGACAGGCATTTTGCTAGATTGCCAAGCGTCGATGTTTATTAAATCCTAATTAAACTCAGATGATGATTGGACAGAAGAAGACGTCAACTGAAAAGTTGGTTGGTCGCCATATTTCTCAGTATTTGGATAAAGCGATCTTAATAATGGGACATTTATTGTGCAGCATCATGAATATCGGTTGACCAACTGTAACAGCGTGATTAACGATGATTTGCTTGGCGGTAGGACGGCGGGACATGCACGTGCACTCACCATTTATGGTCAGGTGGATATCGTCACGAGTTCGTAAATTGTGACAACCTAAACCGAAATGACCATTCGTTTACGTCCGATACGAAAACAAGCTGATTTGCTCTCATTGGCTGTGCACAAACAGTAGCGGTTAAGCAGGATAATGGTCAAACTTGACGGAGTTGCAGTTCACATGGACTATCCCAGCCTGAACAAATCTCTACGGGATGTCTGACTTCATAGGCGAGGATGTTGGAACAAGGCCTGGTTACGGTTGATTTTGAGCTAGCAAGCACCAGTTGTTACAATGAAAGGCTATATATCTACTATATGACTTAGACAAACGGGACTCAGTTATGACACCTCCTGTGTTCACAACGGGGATAGCAGATACAAAAAGAAGAGAAAAACTCGTACATGACACTTTAATAAGAATGGGTACATAAATAAAACAAACTATCATAAAAAATCACTTCGCGATCTATGTGGAAGTTGGAACGTGCGAGCACAAGAAAACTAATGTCCACAACAAGAAAAATGGGCAGAATAATTGCATAGATCGATGGAACCAGGTCACTGGGGACAACTGATGCGACTAGTAAGTTCTCCATAAACTGTCTAGTTTTATTACATTATTTAAAAAGCTTAGCAAAATTTTGAACAACCGAGAGTGAAAAACAAAATTCAATTCTTACATTTACTTTCAAACCCGTCGGTTTTGTTACAGAATTGACTGGGTTCGCGAAAAGGCAACTGGGTTAACTTTGAGGTTGTACCACAGTTGGCTTTTTGACCTTAACCCAAATAAGTTCAGCAGCTCTTTGTGCATTTCAACAAAAGCTTATCTGTTAAGGTTGTCATCACGTGAGGCGTTGGCACTGGGGGGAAATTAATTTCAGCATTCTATCTTTCCCAATGAAATCTACTGTTTTTGATCGACAAAACTCTCGTTTATGAATTTCTCTTATCTACTTGCACTCTAAACAGGCAGGACAATTTGGTGCACAACAGGCTGGTGTTAATTCTTTGATTTCTCCACACAATATATGAGTAAACATTTTCCCTGTAGTACGCGTGACCGAAGTTCCTCTGAGGATGTTTATCTCGCATGCATGGCTTACGTCACGTTCTTCTTCGGGTAAGAAAATTTGAAGAAGGTTGCTCACTAGTCTGCATTTCCTATTTGTTTACCTTGAAATTCATCCATATATCATGCACTAAGACTTCCTACTGCCTTTTATTGTGTTCCATTAGGGTGAACCGTGAATAGTTCGAGGGATTAAGGCATAGGCTTTTCATTCTGGTATATGGTGCTGTGTTTGTAATATCCGAAAAAGTCACGCAGGATGACGAGTGGCGACATTGTGAGGATTCTTGGTTATCTTCTTGAAGGCGGGGCTAGAGCCAAAATTACTGATTTCTGCGGACAGTTGGGCGGTAGGAAAATCATCCCGAAAATGTACGCTACATTTTTACAGATTGATAATATCTGCCTGCCAACGTCATGTGTCAGATATGTTCACCAGAAACATTCTGCGGATTATAACAATAAACCATCTAAAACGTCGAATGATGACAGATTTTGTAGTCAAACACTGCAAAACCCCAATCCTGAAAAATCCGTACCCAGTGGGAACACAAACTCAGACACAAATAAAATGCCGACCCTACTGTACAAGTAGGCGTACTTGCAGCAATCAACAAAGAGGTCTGTTGCTATCTCCATGGAAAGTTGCGAATGTAGTGTAGTATTCGAAGATTGAATTATTAACAGGCGTAACGATTTCTATGAGTATGGAGTGGGTATTTTTTTCTTCAATATTTAAATCATGGTAATACCTCGTCGTTTCGGGTAATAATGTAATATCATGACGATTCTGCTGGTCAACTTTGGTAATGTCCTTTTCTCAGATTCATAGAATCTGATTATCCCGCCAGAGGTGTACACTGAATTCCGATTAATTGGAAACTTGTCAGAATGTGTATTTGGTTCAAGCGGGTCATTTCATTGTGCAATAAAATATCAAAATTGTAAAACATGATAGGAAGAATTACTGGTCTATCAAGTTGCACTATCAGTGTACAACATGTTTTGTGGTTCATTCTGAGGCAACTCGGTAAGAAAGTCCAAGAAGTGAAAACCTTATGAGTAGCAGTACAAAAAATCTTTGCTTAGCGTTCTTTTTATAATCGTTTGTTACTGAAAGAAACAATTCATAATGTCCTGCGATGTGATGGTCCCATAAGATGTGTTCGACCCCTGGTTTCGTGAATGACGAACATTTATGGAAGATCGTAATGACTACCAAGAAACCTGACCATTTGGACAAAAGTTCTGTTGATAATTGCATCGAGTTAAGAATCGACTTGTGCTAAACGGACCTAGTGAGTCATCTGAAGATTGCTATTCCCTGAGCTTGAGCACCGAACAGTTCGTACGTTAAATCTTCTCAGCATTTCCGGATGAAGATTGAAGACCAGAAGGACAAAGGAAGCGACTTTTGTCATTAGATTCTCATTAGGAGTGTGAATAGATAGTAAGTTCACTTAATAATCATATGGCGATTCGTCGGAGAATTTTACTCGGTTAGGCAAGGCTAGCCTTCAAAAAGGGAACACAAGGCCCAAAAGTGTTAGCTTTTATTCTCAGTAGTACGGTTCGCAAACTTATGGATGGATAAAATTTCCCCGGAAGTACAGGACTGATTTTAAGGCTTTTGACCTTCTCCAGGTATGCATTTCCGGTAATTTCCAGCGAAAAATACCCCGGAGAACAAAACTCAACAGTTCCGGGCCTTGTGTTCTATTTTCCAACGTTGCCTGACTGAAGAAATTTTCCGACGAATCACCGTGCACTGCTTAAAACGACCCATTCATCCTCCCTATGATTCAAATGAGATAAGATTCTAGTGAGAAACTAACAGAGGAGTGCACAAATATAGGGATGGTTAGACAGGAATATCGGGTACGCATACGTGAAGAGCGACAATAATCGCGAATGCGGTGGTTTGCTTCCGGGAATATTTTGTTCACCCATCCCTATGAAAAAAATACTGCTGACAAGAAGAAGCGAATTTGGTTTTATTTTCTCTGAGCTTCAGCAAACGCGCCAAGTTATTCGCCTGCTTTGAATTTTGAAACCTACTTTTGTGTTGAATCGCAAATGGGTTCGTGTTTGTAAATTGGTTAAATAAATTGGACGGTCCAAACTCACATCAGACAGACTAATGTGTGATTTGTTAAGTTTTGGTGTTCTCAACCAAATTGTACGAAATCATCGTTCATACCGAAAACGATTGTCAGGTTAGAACGAAAAAGCCTCCTTCGACGTGAGTAGCAAACCAGCTAGTTATCTTGGTTTGCACAATTTTCCGCACAATTTTATCCTGAACGAATTCAATTTTGGTGGCAAGCAGTTATTCTTGCACTTGCTTTTGTCATAATTGCGTTATGCTGCATGAAGTTTGTCAGGTTCTGAAAAGAAACAGGGGATTTTTAGATTTCTGTTGTGCCTGAGCGTAGGAGTCATTGATATTACTATACATCACCGAGGACTGATTGGAATGTTATCCGCGGTTGAGTTTTTTTACGCGTTCGATCAGTTGGTATCGTGCATATTAGGGTTAATTAGACAAACGGGACAATTGAACGTGCAGTTTAATGTTCTTTTGTTTCGTACTACAAACTACTGAAATGGTGAATTAAAATAATGTTTAAAATTTGAAACACTGCAGGATCTAGGATTTTGGCATAGGGATAATGTTCCTATTATCGTCAGTGGTGGTTTTCAGTGTAGGTTATCAATCTCTTGAGCACAAATAAGACCACAAACAGAAGACAGATTGAGTCAACCAATTTCGAGTTTGTCTTTCAATTGTAACACAACGACTCGTCTAAGAAATGATGGGGCTTTAGATACGAAAAAGTGCGTAGAAGAAAAAATGATGAGGAAATCAGATTTAAAAGAAATCATGCGGTTTGAACAAGTGGACGGGGGATCAAAGTCCATGGTCATTTGATCTCCACTGTTTTTACTTTGCGAAGGCAAAATTGTTCTCGAATTCTAGGTGTATCCACAGATCACGTCATGATGGCGAACGGCAGCGTCTTTGAAAACTTATCACACGGAATGTATGACTAGAGACACCGAGTCTGTTGCAAGCGACCAGGTGTTGAGTGACTGAGCCATTGGTTTGCCGAGAATATTTAGTGCCGAGATTTATGAACAAGTTCCAAAATTCTTACGGGTATGTTTACAGTCGATAAATGTGACCCTTGACTACAGAAACTTTGGCTTACAACAGACATTATGGGTCACGCTGTATTCATATTTCAAACACTTATGATAACACGTCATTCGTCGCACTGTACTTTCGATACAATTTGAATTATGTTCTGTTCTGATAAATTTAAATAACCGATACTTAGACTGAAGAATTTCAGCAACCCAGCTGCAATACGCTAGGGTCGAATGTGTATCATTCACAATCAAACAAGTTGCTAATATATGCATATATATTGTAAGTGGTCTCTGGATGAGTGAACAATATATATAGGCATAGAAGTTAAAATTGATTGGTTTTTACATTATAATCAAATCGTGAGGATCGTACTGTAAACAAGTGCTCTAAAATTCTGGGAATTTTAATTCTGATAGAATAAAAATTTTACAGTGAGGTGTATTCCGAGGGAGAATATTACTTCGTTTGGGTAAGCTGATGTTTTCCGGCGAGATAGCAGTTGTTTAGTTCCTAGTGGTGTTGGTGCTTATGTTGTTGTACATTGTTCGTCATTCTTAATTAGTTTTTCGCAATCATCTATATATTGTGTTGTTTGATAAACCATCACTGGTGGCAAGGTCATCCTCATTAGCTAAGAAAGGACAGATGTAATTTAGGCAGAATCAGTTACGGACTTAATAAAGTTTATCACATCTATCTAATTAGGTTTGTGAGTGAAAATCAAGATGTTCGTGATCCACGCTGGGCATTAACGTGATTACAAAAATCATAAATTGGCATTTCTGTGGATTTACCTTCAAGATTTTGCCTGCATGAGGTATCAAGAGTTACAAAAACGATAGGCCCTTTAGAGAACATGGTGGCTTAGTCACTGTTTTTTTCAGCCAGCCTGAAGGCCAGGCAGTGATGCAGTGAAACAATCGATATCCGTGTGAGTCAGTGAACAAATAAGTTAGCTGGACGGTCAACCAGAATTCGGGTCACTGATCCAGTCATTCAGTCGCCCAATCAATCGAACAACAGCTCGATCAACTATGTAGGACCCAGCAGCTTTCAATCAATCATTCAGTGAATCACTTTACTGACCAACCAGTCAGCCAGTGAACCAACTAGTCAGCCAGTCAATAAATCAATCAGTCAGTCAGTCTGCTTTTGCCTACCTTTGTGGCTGCCGATTTCTCCTTCAGTTCGAGCGTTACTCTATCCTGCACTAGTTTATCCGTCTGTCAGATGGCTGTTTAGTGTTCAGAGAAAGAGAAATATATAAATGATAAATGAAAATAGGACCCACTATTTTCTACTGATTTGTTGTCCAAAGAATGACCTTTGACGGTGAAAATATCACCACAAGATAGCATGAAACAAACGTCACGGAACATTAAGTTAGAGGAGCCCAGGACTTCTAACACGTTCCCCGGGGCCATTTGCAGTAGAAAGTACGGACAGCGAGAGCTACACTTGGCTTACTACGAAAGTTGTAATTTCTGAGAATCATTTTTGTCCTTGTTCGCCTACTTTTTTCACAAAACATTATGCCGAATCAACAAAAGTGTGTCAATGGCGTAAGTGCTGAAGTACTTATCACAACACTTCACTTTGGCTTTCACCTTTCTTTTAGCATTAGTCCAACAGCAATAAATAACTTACCCGGATGTAGCATGTGACTGCCAATAATTGTAGCTTAAATCCGCATAAGTTAAACTGAAATCATAGCGATGTAGCACTTCATAAAAATTAGACTGCTTCCTACAGAAAGTTCATTGTGTGGTTTTCCCTGGGTCATCGCATTTTTCTTTACCATCCTCTGACCAGTTTATCAACTGTGTCCCCTTTTTCCTGGAGAACAAGCTTGGCAGAGATACATCCACTGGAGGGAGCGATATCATTATACTCATCAAACTGAACACACTGAGCCTTGTCTAACATGATATGGTCGGTCGGTGTCGATCAGTTGCAACGGACTGCCGCTAATTGTGAGTGGCAATAGTCATAAAATTGTTGGTCATAATAAGGATACTCTAAATAAAGTTTTATCGGTAGCTTTCTTGGAGTTGTCAAAAGACAAATTTGCGTGTAAAAACTCATGCCATTGGTAATAACAAGTTGTGGTGCATACTTGATTATCGTTGAGTTACTTTCGGAACATTTAAAAACCAGCCAATATAGTAGATTTTACTTGTTTATATTCTGGTGTACTACACTAAATATGATTAGTAAAATCATGAAAATGGTCCACAGAAATTGTTAGTCAAAAACGACCTTAGATTTGATTGTGAATGATGTAGTTATTAACACAGCGTTATTGGTAGATGTAATGCGCCAACGCTTCGACTACCGTGGGTAGTCTTTCTCAAAGCAAGTTTTACAGCCAAATGCATTCGAGCTTAAAATTTGTCTTGAGCAATGCATTGCGCGTCGATTTTTCGATACACTTTCTGCGTCATTTGGTCCTGAATCTAAGATTTCTTTGAATCTTATTTATTGTCCAAGGGAAGACAGTCAAGGATGAGTAGCGAGTGGTTAATTTTATCGATTGGTAACAAATGGACTTTGATGGAAATCAGCACACAATTTACTTTAATATTGTACGCAATGACGGATGAAGGTAGGCAGATTGGTAGACAGAAAAATGGGAAATATAAGACCAACTCAGACCGTCAGCCTTCGATTGAATGGTTGTCACTCTGGGTTACCGAAAAAATGTGTAACAGGTGAACCGAATCTGGATGCAGAATGAACCCGAAGTCTTGAAGACTAATTCTTTTTGCTTGCTTACGCAAGCAGGGGGCTGATGGTGATTTTCGGCTACGGCGATCGTTTAAATGGTAGGATGGAAATAAGAGCTCGCAACAAGCCAAATTCATCTTAAATTCATCAAATAGCTACTGTGTTGTAGTAAGTAATAAGACTATGAAACCTCAAATCTCGCCCGTGGGAGTGAATGAGTCACTTGATTATGTAGTTGATCTAACTGCCATGTTTACCGGTAATGAATGCATTTTTATACAGCTTACTTTTCCTTATGATTTCGCGACAGCGTACCTCAAGCGGTTTCCGTGCTAAGTAAATGAAGTATTTATAAAAATATGAATGATTTACGGAATGTGGTTCAGCTGTCGGCCATTGTTAGCTCTCATTAAGGATGACATCATAAAAATTCAGTTAGGTGATTTTGACTAGCCCATAGGGAATTTTGTGACGCATTGGTAACACAACTGTTCTTTAGTTGAAAAGTCTAGGTTAGACAAAGGATGTGTATCAATGAAGTGCGCAATCAAAGTATCATGACTCTCGGGTGTGACTGATTGGATGATCTCGAGGTTTGTGCGTAGAATCCGAAGGGCAGCCAGTCAAGCATGGGAAAGACATTATCAAAGTAAATTCCATCTCATATTTTAGCCGAAAGTCTCTGAGTCTATGTGACAGAAGAATCATAAAAATTGGAAGATTACTTTTCGCGCCATTTGTAGTTTACCGAGAATGACATTGGCTACGGCAGTTGTCCATGTCTATGAAATATCTTGGACTTTGGGAAAAAACGGAAAAGAAAAGGAGAAATTACAACTTAATTGTGAACGTCATACGATATTGTGAATATGAATTTGACATTCAACCGTCTTGGCTGGGACACGATATATAAAAGGTCTGGATTGTTGATGACAAATGAGAAACCGAATACTGATCAAGTGGTGAAGCGTTTGTCTTCTGCACAAGTTATGTTTTTCTCAGTCGATCTGGTCTCCAGGAGTAAAAATGTTGTGGGATAATATAGTGAGATTATAGTACAACATGAACGTCTGCACAGAGTGATGCAGTTCCAAAGGGAGAGATGGCAATTTCACAAATATGCTAAATATGCGATTCTCGTGCGTGTCATGCACAAGGCAAATCAAGAACTGCATGAATATTTTGCACACTTTCCACTAATTTTAATTAGTGCAGCTGGTTTAAATTCGTTTTAAAAGACGTTCATTTTCACAAAGCTTTGATGGTAGGGAACACGAAGGGTTAGAAGGTACGTTGCTTACTTGTGTATGATTGGTTATTACTGTTAGTCAGAAAATCTCACGATACTGGGTTACCGAAATTCTGCAAATATGCTTGTTTCCAGTACGAGATGCGAATGACTTTACTCGGACCACAATCCCAAAATCAGTAACAAATAAACACTGTGATTTTGCAACAAGCCCTAACAAGGGCCGATCGGTGGAGTGATCTAGCTAAATGCAATATCAATTTCAGGTCATTTTGTAAAGCTAGTATGAATAGGAAGGTAAGTTTACAAACTGCCAAACCTCAAACATAACATCCTGAGGAGGTTAATGGAAGACCAAGATATCAGTAGGAGTCAACTTCATCGAGCAATCCAATCAAACCATAGTTCTCCGAAATCCAAAATGACAGCGGAAGTTAGTGAGAAGCTACTTTCTAGATGAGGACGTGAATGTCCCATGAGTAAATCAGCAGCCCTTCCCGACTCGAGGAAAAGAGAACACCGGACGGGCTAACGAGAAGAATACTAAGTTAGTCGGGATTCAACCTATATAGTATGAAGTTGGTCAGTTACTTAATAAAACAAATTTGGATGTAAAGAATGTGGACTACAGAAGTACAGTCAACTTTCCACGGGATTTGTGAATTTGTCGAGTAAAACACCTAATATTGTATGTGCGCAAAGCATAAGGACAAATTCTTCTCTCAAAATCAACTGTTATTGATTGCTTTTCTAGATTTAAGAAAAACAATTGTTATTCTAATCATAACTTATTTGCAGAAACCTACCAAGACTAGAAAATTGATTAAACACTAACCTTAATAGAATATAAAATGTCTGACCATCTTCTAATAACATACTTAAATATCAGTTGGTCAGACCTGTTGTATCCCGCGGAACACCTTATCGATGGCGGAGTGATTGGTTCCTAACTGCAGTCCTATCGTTCCGCTTAAATCGGAGCAACATAAGTGTATCTTTTTGAGTAGTGGGGTGTTGTCTTTCGAAAGGAAGGATTTTTTTGAGCAAAATTTATAAATTTATATATACTTGATGAACAATCATTCCCGGAGGCACTCTGTTAGTTGCTGGATTTTCACGGATCATCGTGTACATATGTTTACATAATTGTATACACACATACTTTGCCATTAGAATCTTGTTTGCACGATGGAATTGTGGGTGTATGAAGAATCCACTTTTGGAACTCCAGCTGTGATCCTTGATTTTTCCGGAATCATTCAGGCTGTCCTCAAACAAACACTAATTTAGTGGGGTCTTGCGCTCCGAAGGTGGATGAATTGATAAGTGAATACCAAGCCGTAAACCTAATGAGCGGCAATAACCAAAATAAATGGTCATGTTTCCGGGAGTTTGTTTACTAATGTAGTTACTACTGAATATAAATATGCATATATAAGTATTTATGTATAGTTATCCACTAGTTGATTATTCGAGCTGATTTTTGACAGTTTACAGGGTTTCAACACTACGAAAATAGTGTATCAACAAGAATGATTTGAGAAACTTCCTTTCTTCATTTATTAGAGTCTATTTATGCTCTCCTTGTATTCCGTTTTACGGTGTCTTTGTTCTTCGAACATTGTAATGATAACGTCGCATTTTTTTTGCTTCTGTACGATTGCCATTATTCTATATAAACACACGTTTACATTCCTAGCCTGGGTACTGGGACACTGAAAGACACTGTATTGTTGTCTTCATTTTTGTTATATATTTTAGCTGATCGTGCACATTCGCCCGGTCACACTGGGAGCCATTTTGCCAAGACTTTGTTTTGGCCTTTGTGCTAAGAACTTATTATATTTGATCAGACAAGACGCATAGAACTTTGTGTTGACTCAGTGTTTCATCATCGCGTACGTATTTCTCATCTTACTGTCTGTTACCTTCCTTTGTCCACTTGGACCTTGCTGAAGACATTCTTGATAGCTCCGGCTGCGCAATGCTCAGAAATCACTACTGAAAGTGAGCCATTACTTTACCTTTGATTATTATTAAAGAATACCCTCATCCATTTCCGGATTCGTTTATCCTTTGCTTGAGACTCGTCTTGAAGTGCACATTACTAGATATTCTTGTGCGCGTGCTACTCAGAAATCGTCCAACGCAGAAATCCTCTTGAAGATAGGTGATGGTGCCGACCAACCTTCTGTGGCTTTTTTACGTCAGGGCTGAATGAAATGCAATCCAGATCATAAAACTTTGAGAATTCCCCCATGCAGCAAACTGACTGCAGATCTCAACACTTGATCGTTTGTCCTGAAGTGAAATTGCCGCTGAGGGTGGTTATTAGTCAACGTTGGTTGCTCAAAAAGAGGTGAAGCAAGTGTAAAGTATTCCTTCGCTATTTACTGCGGTGTCAGATGCAACCTCATTCCTCTGGTATATATATATATATATACTTGTATAGGTAACGGTAAGTGAGAAGGCTGTCCAGCACCTAAAGGATATTCCAATAAGTTCGTCTGGCACTGAGGTTAATCCTAGTAGGACTTATACTTCCACCCTCGGGGTAGTTAATTTATAACCTTATCCGAAGTGTTCGAGGTACTTTGGAAAAGAAAACAGTATTTGGATGATTCATTTGTTTCACAGCACTAAGAAGTGGCAAGAGTCTGTTTGCGGCATTTGCTGAAAGCACGATAACCGGAATTATTCAACGAGTTCTCAGTGACCGTGCAGCAGAATCAAATAAGTTAGAGAGGGTTCCACAGTATGGAATGATGAACACGGAAGCAGTGGACATTTGTTGATGTTCATGAATACCGAACAGCTAGGATCAAATAATTAGTTTAACAGGACACTAAACTGCAATATCTGGTACCGAGTCTCCAAAACCACCGGCTTATTTTGCCCCTAACGATGCTTGACTGACTTGTATTTCTTGACAACAGTAGATAACGGGATAGGAAAAGCAAACAAATGCAGTGGAAAATGATTTCTGACATTTCCAATATTCAACTTGATGAAGGTGGCAAGTGGTTGGAATCAAGTATTCATTGTGATTGTTATCCAGCAAATCACAAACAAAACAAAGAGTAACCGTTGATTTATTTACTTTTAAGCAGAGAACACAAAACTCTTATTGTGGACAGAAGATAAATGTGTCTAGCAAAGACTCATAGTTTCACTTCTTACGCAATGACCGCGCTATTCATTTCAATGAAAACAATTCGCTTGGATGGACATGGATTTTGTGAAAAGTCAAGGCAGTGAAATTCACAACCCTTTTATCGGCGTCTGGCCGTTTAAGGAGTTGGGAATCTTAAACGGGCGTCTAACCTTCTTTCCTGTTCTTGTGAACGGAGAATTCGGATTTTGGTACAACGCTGACTGTGAACGGTGATTAGGCAGATAAGAATTTGAATTTCTCGGTTTTTGAAGCTGGGAAAATTCGTTTTGTCTGATTAGTAAACAGGCTCGAAAATCACAACAAAAACGTCTCTTTTTTCTTCAAATCTTAACTTGGTGAGAACGCGCAAAAAGTAAAACCCGTAAGACATTTAGAACCGAAGTTGATTTTCCGTCCACTGGAGAGAAAAATGTGATTTAGTGTCTTCTCTATTCGGGTAAATTTAGAACATAAAAGGGGTCGTGAGTGTGCTTTTAAATGCGTCAACATGGGAAATAAGTTTTATATGTGACCACTAGAATAAGGATTCATGTTTTATAGACGATCCGAACAAAATTAATGCAATGGTTCACTTTCATTAGGCGACTGTACGAATAAAGACTTTACAAACAAAGTGGTCTGACATAACCGATTGCAGTGCCGACGAGTTTGCAACGCTCGTCTCAAGTATCGGTGAACTGACAAAATGTACGCAAAGCGAACTACTTCCTTTTAAATTTCTCGTTTGGAGAATTTCACTCACATGAAACAAACCTGACCCACAAAAACAACTATCACAGGCAAACATTTTCCAACTCACATCAGGCTCATTTATTCAGAAACTATTCACATCCTGTAAGTCCACATTTTTCTGCCTCTGAATGGAGGGAGTGACTGAGTGACATTACTCATTTCCATTTGGATGAATATACCCTTGCCTAACATAATATTAAAATGGAAGTATATATGTTCTAATCTTTTGAAACAATCAGATTTGCGTGTGGCGCACTGGAAGAAAAAGATTCGGATATTTCGATGCAAATTTTCCAGACAACATGAATAATAATATTCACATGGAAAAGTGGATTCTGTCATGTGATTGCTCCTATCGACTGAAGCCGAAGACCAATTGGTTTGAACAATATGGTTCATTTTGGAGTTCGTAAATCATACCGCGGTGATGACGAAAGAAAGCTGCCAACGTGGACCTTGTGGTTTCGCGTGAGGGTGAAAAAATTCGCACGGCCCAGCACGTTTTAAGCCGCCGTCGCAAATCGGTAATGTTAACCTGTGAATACATAGAATGTGAGCATTCACAATGAAGTAACAACTTTAGGAAGAAGTTCCCCAAAGGAACAACGACTGATCCACTGCGTGTTAAAAAACAACACGGCATTTGTTCAGTGTGTGAATTGGATAGGAGTCTGATAGTAGTCCAAACGAACTACTTATGGCCAAGTGCCAAGTTTGGAAATGTAAAATATGCTTACAAGTTTTGAGAACTCAGTCGGTTCTCTTGTCTCACCTGTAAGTGAGCAGTAGCCTGTGTAACTTGTTCCTAACAGGCAATATGTGTTCTCTCTCAGTTTTATCTGCAGTTTAGTAAGATTGTCGGTGAACATCTCGATCTGTTATTTATCAGGTCATGCACTCTCGCATAGGCTAAAAATGTCGCCAAAGGAACAGCTAGGATTGCGCTGTTCTTTCGTCTCTCGAAACTCCGCATCAAAGCATCCAACCACGGACCGAGTGGTTGTCACGTAAGCGGCCTATACGTCCTCATGGCCATGTATTTTATCGCCTGTATCGAAACACAGTTTATCAACTCAGCAAGCTTTGTTGCAGATATTATTGGCTAAGATGGTGACAACTTTTGATTTTTGCTTTTCTGCACGACAAACCTCTGAGGTGCACCATATCACTGAAAGAAAGTGTACAGAAGACAAGATGCGGGGAATTGATATGAGAGTATTAAGGAAATTTTATTTTACTTTTACCCACCTACCAGCCAAACCTACTTTATACTTCTCATTCTATCACAATACATGTCGACAAATGAACGGCAAGTAGAACTGGCCACACTAGACCTAGTTAGTTTTTGCACATTTGTAGTGAGATTGTTTTGATGCACCCAACCAGATGATGCAAACTGAATCATTTTAGTAATGCATAATTTCATTGATTTGTGATGCAAGTGACGTCGTCCTACTTCAACGGAGTGTCAAATCTACTCCTTGGGTTTTAGCTTCCATTAGAGCAGCATGCCAGTACCTCACGTCAGCGATGCGGATATCCTGATACGAGTTATATTATCTTGGAAACTGGAATTGCTGCTGCGAGTGATACACTACTCCATGCAGATGTTTCATGTTGCTACTAGAAAGGCAGCACTATTAAGTGTGCATTTAGAACGTGTGAAAAGTTAAACAGTTTGTGCACGGGGGAATTCAAAAGCTGGAAAAATGGCAAAAATCATTATCAACGGGAAACGCATTGCAAATACATTTGTTTGAATGTCTTGGATCGTCGACTGAACTATTATGAGGTGTGCATGTAAAGGTTTTACGAGACCCGTCAGAGAAAATACCTACTGGTGAAGTTCGTATCGGAGGGCTATTTCTATGGCCGCATTATATCCATCCTGTTGAAGTGCGACGAACAGTTGTCTAGTAAAAAGACCTCCTTCGATTCTGAGTTTTAGAGTGCTTACCTGAGAATAGCTTTTCAGCTTTTTGATTTCGGGAGATTTGAAGGTCAGACTTGGATAGCGCCGGAACAAACGTAAGATGCCTAATAATGTCGATGCGCCTGTTGCGGCTAATATCGTCTCTTTTGCAGCCGCTGGGGCAAACCAGTCATTTTTAATTGTGTGGTGAATATCCCAATTAAATGGCAGCCCAAAATTCTGAAATCCAGGATCAAATCACAACAATTTAGGGATCACGAAAGTAAAACTCGGAATACCAACCACTACTGGCGTCACCAAACAGGAGATAGATGCAAACATGTTGGCTGAGTACCATGAAACGTCTACTGCACCATTTATCAAAATACAGCACGGCAAATCATTTCGGACACCATTCTAATCTTCTCATCACTTGTGCATTTTCGTTATTCCTCGACTTTTTCTGTATGCGCAACGAGCTGTTAACTGACTGTCTGTAATCTTCCGCTTGCTGCATGTATGTATATATGTGTGTACGTGCGTTGAAGGACATGCGCCATTCCACATCATTATTTTGAGATTCTGTTTTATTAAGTATTCATGATATTTGTCACAAGTGGAGAAAATTTTATTAATGATAGTTAAGATCAACCGACAGTGATGGTTCTTTTTTAAAATGTTCTCTGCTGTTTCACCTCAACTGTGCAACCAAAGGGGATTTTCCAAAATCATTTAAAAGGAGCGCACAAGACGTTTCTCAAAAGACAAAGGATTAAAAAGTCAGTCTCCGCCGCAACAAACAACAATGATCACCAGCAGATTAATACGTTCTTGATTTAGTTGCGCTTTTATTCGTGCAAAACTAGTCTGTCCATTTATTAAATGCCATTTCTACATTTTCGCTTTGAATTTCCATTGATACGGTACTCGGGTTCCGTTGACGATAGTCATATTCCTTCGTAAATGTCTCATCATTCTGACCCCTGTGTAAATTTTACCGCCACCAAATGCGCGACATCGTGGCGAATTCGGTCAGAATTGCAACATGCTTGGCATAATCCGCTAAGATGTTGTACCGTTTCGTAAACCTACTTTTATGAGGGCAGCGCTTGAGGCCATGTTCTTAGACCATCTGAAAACTTCGGGGATTATCGACCAAGAAAGTCAATCAAAATCCCAAAACATGCAATCTTATCCATCAAATTAAAGTCTCGTTAAAAAAGAAATGTAATTTCCAGTAGATTTCGGAAAACAGAGTCTGGCAGAATGCCCCACGTTCGAGCAAATAAGGGTCCAATTGGTTTGCAAGTTATGTATACTGTAATTTTATCTCTGTAGATTTCCGGCACCACCGTAAAGTCGCCTGTGCCTACTGGCGTGAAAATTAGTTTTATCTTCTTTCACTAGACGTGAAGTCGTTGGTCTTTACTTGAGGTTAGATGGCTACGGTAATTATACAAACAAATGGATCTTAAGTTTTCTTGTTATCTTAGCACACCACATGTCAGTGCACAAACGTCTGTCCGCTCAAGATGCTTATTTTTTCCATTTTTGGTTTGGGGGAAACATGGTCCCACAGAAGTTGTAAGATTGGTCAGTATCTAGTTGAAAATGTCAGAACACCAAAAATGACTGCGACTTCTGTGAGTTCAGAGCATGATTTAAATAAGTGGATGGGGCCAGAGTGCCAATTTCATGGAATGTCGCAAATTTGGAAGTTAGACAGAACCTAATAAAAACTTTCTGCGCATTAGTTTTTCACCTTTAAAATCGGAATATTTTTGGAACTAGCTTCAATCAGTGAGTTCTGGTTGAAAAGTTGATTTCTGTTGCAAACATTCGGCCAACAAGCACTGATTTCATCATAGCTATGCACGAAACAATTTGTAAGACAGTTTAGGGTGGTTAACGTAAATTTTCGATTCGCTGAAGTAGGGCGTACATGCGTGCTTTGGCAGTTTATTCAATAGCGTTTGTAACCCGTGGCGATTTGTCGTAGACAAACTTATCATGGTCAACTAATCGGAAAGTGTAATGTGATTTTGTCTAAATCTGATCAAAAGTCAAACTGGACGGAGTTATGGGAAACCGTGAACTTGCAATTATCTTACGACCAGTTAACGTGGTCTCTAATTATTAGGAAGATTGAAAAAACTCTTGGTTTTGCTCAATTAGAACCGAGCTAAGTGTATTCCGATGTTTAAAATTGTAATTGCATATTTCAATCTTACTGTGGTCGGACACAAAGTACCCAGTTGGGTGCCAATCGCAGTACACACAAATGCATGGTTGCGTACATGAGAAACCCAGTTTCTCGCACAATACTATCTAGTGGAGATAAGTGATTAAGATTAAATTTATGAAGCTGTATTATATAAAATTTGTTCGACGAATCGCGATTGAAATGCAATAATTCCAGTACAAGACGAGTCACTTGGACTCAAACATATACCGCGTTCGCATCCTGGTTTATCAACGAAGGTATGCAAATGTGAACTATACACGATAGTCTCGATCGTACAAAAGCCAAGGAAAGTCAACAGCATGTTTCGACATATTTTTGCGTACACATTTTGTCTAAATTTGCTTATATAGTTGGTGAGAGACCAGCCGAATTTATCGAAAGATACTCATTCATGATAATCATCTCTTAGGAACTACATTTGGCAGTAAACTATACCAAAACCATGAAGATACTCGCTTTTAACGTGGGAAGAACGGAACTGTCAGATTCTGCTTGCTAACAAATGTATGTGCCTTTAACGGGTAATCACATTTGGGCTTTTGTTACGCTACACAGAATTTTGTCACGAGGAACCAAAGCAAAGTTTGTCACTAGGAAATCATGTAAGCGTTAGGCATCTGTTCCATTCTTGTTCATACGCATCAACTGCGCACACCGAATACACTGTGTACAGAAAGATTGTTCCAAAAGAACTGGAAATTCTTGCGTCAAGGGTATGTGAATTTCTTTTGTTTGTCCTCAGATGTGCGAAACTGGGTTAGATGCAGTTTTTATCGTCATTTTGCTGTCCCCGTACCATCCAAACATAACTCACTTTTAGAATTCTCTAAAAGATTTTCCATTGATTTCTCCTTCAGTATGCTGCATTCCAATAACTGTCATTCTCATTCTGAGAAGCCTGTCTAAACTCTTGTTGAATAATCTCCAAATGTAAATTGATTGCACATTTAAGAAACGAGACAGCCTTTTACTCCTTTAGATCAGATAAACTATTGTGCACGTCGAACGACGGCATTTATCCAATTTTAGAGAGAACTTTGTCGCCTATTTGGTATTGAAGTGGACAGTTTTGGTGTTTCTTTTCTTCTTTATACCTTTTACCTTTTGCTTTGTTCATTAATAAAACAACAGTATACATCATTTTTCAGGAAGAGGGCCGCGGCTAACAGATGGCTGCCAAGTAGGGAAAGTTGACCTGCGGTGGGAGGATTCGAACCCGCTACTTTCCCGTCCAAATGCCACGATCTCATCCGCTTGGCCTCCGGCTCGTTTTACCGATCAGGTTCTCAACGTTTTACCAACCATCGAAATGAATGAGATCTGCATTTATGAGGTTCTTATGATTGAGGTGTATTTTGACCTATTCGGTGACCCTGAGCGGGAAGTGGATGCTTTGATTTAATGAAGAACAGCGAATTTAGCCCACTGAGAATGCTGGAAATCGAAGCAGCCTGTAAGCAATACAAAGCACCACATTATTTGGAGCGAAATCCTACTGTCTGTCAACAGATTTATGGGACGAATTTGCATAAAACCACCAAAAACCACCAATAAAAACAACGAGGTTTAGCTTGCTGAATAGGTTTGCAGATGGAAGCTTTGGATTCGCAGCGGTCAAGCCTAAATGGATAGACACATTGTTTTCAGCTCATATTCATCGGCAGTCCCGAATTCTGCGATAACTTCAAGAATACCAAAGATTACGGCCAGTTTCTTTTAGGTTCTGACTATATAATCTCGAATGGTAGTGAAAAGTTTGGCGTAAGAAGGCCAGGCTGAACCGCGCAGATGCAGTGGCCCGGCTGTCGCCACGCAATTTCTTTTTGTCCTATCCTTCTTTGCCAATTTGTAATAAGTGAAAACTGTGCTTGTCACATGCTGATTCTGTGTATGTTTTGGATTCCACACCGACATATCAGATAGTACAGTCTATTTCAAAGCCCACCTACTGTGTGTCGCATGAGGGCAATTGAATTTATTCCATTCAACGCTATACGTTATCATTGTGCGTTTCTTGAAAACCTTTATTCCTATGAGCTGTTTACTTTTAAACTTGACCCTGAAAATCTGGCTGGTTGCTTTGCCTCGCAGACATTTTTCAAAAATTATAACTGCAAATATTTAAGAGCTAAAACCTGCAACTTTGATTAACATTGTTACCGCTGTTAATGTGACTAACGAGGGTTTACAATTTGAGGTGACCTATGCATATTTAATCGTACTGGTTCGAGTTGTCGTGGTGACAAATCTCGCTGCCGATAAGCTGGGACGTTTTCCTTGTAGGGCTTATTAAAATCAACCCCTGAAATCTAAAATGAGGTCCTATCAGCATGTGATATGAAAACTCAAATCTCCACTAAGAAACAGCCGTTTCGTCGTTGTTGGGAGTCATCAGCAGCGAATATCCACCACACTCGAACTGAGACGTAAACCCGGGACGGACGATGTTGGGTCGAATTTCTTGGCCACTAAGTTATCAGGTTGGTTCTCAACGGCTTTTTGTTGAATTTCACCATTCGGTGATAGTACCGAGTAGCACGATCAAGAGCTGCTACCTCAGAATAATCGACCCCGGCCAAAAGGTGAATCCACTGCATGCAGCCTAAGTGCGACGAAGGCTTTAGATTTGGCCTGAAAAGCTTGGCTACGTGCTGATGGATAGTGGGCCAGCACCACCAGTCCGTGACCGTACAAATCAGTGACGGATAGTTGCAACATCCTGTAGAGGGGTTGCATTCCAGTTGGGGGGCGATGGATTTGCATTGCTCATCATTCCTAACAAGAATGAAATAGCTGTACAGTGCTTCCATGGTTTCTTAATGGTGAGCTGAATGACGGTATCACATGGTGAATTATGTTACAAAAAAAAACAGTTTTTTCTCAATCTGACCGCGACTGAAACCTTAATCCCTACAGTTGAAACCAGTATGATCCATGGACCGCCACACTTTCCGCCGCCTCATGCTTTTTTGAGGAGCTAACCTAGTAGTACACGCATCCAGTCACTTAGGACTTGTAGTTTAGTACCATGTGATTCAACGACTAGAATGCAGTGATTTGGAAAAGTAGACCATGATTCATCTGACAGGCGGATTACTGTACTGTCATCATGAGTAAATTCATTGGTTTTAAGTCCATTAAGTGAGTGGCCTCTCATATCGTCTGTTTTAAACCACAAAATTTGCAGTTTATCAGGAACTGTAATAACGCCAAAGGATTTCGTAATTAGGTTTTCTACTATGTCTCACAAGGCCGAGGACCGAACAGACACTTCTGTCAACTTTTCCGGTGATATACAAGAAGATAAGAGTAAACTTTGTTGGGTCATGTTCATTCGAAGATTAAGAACGTTTCCCGGTAGATCTTAGCGACTGTAATAAACGGCTATTTAAAAAATTGATTTGAAGCTGACAGGGGAACTTTGGTGAAGTCATAAGCGACTTTCAGTTTTTCATATTGGAAACCTGTGGATGAATTATTTCGCACTGAGTTTGAATTCTGGCATATCGTGAGAAGATGAAGACATGGGATTTGACAAAATTTACGCACGTGTTGCTCTTATTTGTGTGATTTTCTGTAGAAGGTTTGTTTGGTGATTTCCACAAACAGTGAGGGAACTCATAAATCCGAAATAAAGCGAAGCTATAGGACAAAAGTAGTGTGTGCTACTGATTCGGTTCTTCAGGCGTTCTAATCATTTTCGAGTTTGTAAGGTTTGCTGAAATCTACTTAGTTTGCAGCAAAAGATTGAGCAACAAGGATTTGTCATTTCAAAATAATCTAACAATTTGAAATTTGTGTGAACATATTCGTGAGTCGTTTTGAATTAGAGTCAGAGAGAGAGAGAGATGAACAGAAAAGGTAAGGTGTTCTTCCACTGAACAATCGGAGGCATGGCCCTGGAGCGCGAATTACTCAAGTGAAAGTCCAGTGTTACGCTGACCATTTTTCGGATGACCTGGTTTTAGTTACTGGATTAGGTACTTTGGTCACAGGGGGAGCGAACAACCATGCTAGAGCGTCTATTTGGTAGACTGAAGATTGCCGGTTTGATTTCGATTTGCAGCTTGAACTTTCATGATTTCTTTATGGTGAGTTGAACGTCCATGTAAATGGTGAACACTTTCTTGGGTCATATCTCCCATTGCCAGCATCGAATAAATATGTTTGCATGAGAGTCTGGAGTCTGGAGGTGATAGACGGATGTCTTTTGATTGTATCAGGTTTTATCTGGTGACCGAATAATCACCGGTGTGTCTTGCCATGTGCATTGTATGGGAATTCGTGCCCAACACACATGCACAGTTGTTGATTGGAGTATTAACGATCCTCAGTTTTGATAACTATTAGTCACCCTTATCGGGCAAGTTTCCAGTCAACATGGGGGAAGTTTTCGGTGGGCCATTACTCGTGACGACAGGAATACCAGTGTAACATATTCAACGACAATGCATTTCATGACGTGAGTTGGTTAATCGGTCCATGTCTTCGCTCTTCAACCCGAAGGTTGCGGGTTCGAAGCTTAATACATCCGGTCAGCTTCTCCATCTGTCAGCCCTTCGTTGGCTATGGTTCCCTTCCTGAACTTGGTATACACCGTTACTTAGTTAGCAATGGAAGTAAATGGTAAAAGGGAGAAAGAAAGATGAAGAAAATGAGCATCCGTTCGTTGAATTTGTGTTCTATTTTTAAAATCACCTTTTATATCTGCTGTAGCAGCAAAATGGCGCTCGTTCCAAGCAAGGGAGCACACAAAGTTACAATGCAGTCAGCCCAGCATTGTCAAGCCGATTGTACACCTAACTAGTGCAAGTAAAATAAAAATGAACAATTTATTGGACATCACAGGTGGCGTGGCCGGAATGACTACCATTTTCCTGAGTTGAGAGAAAAAGGTAGATGCTAAGAAATCATTGTTTAATCGGGGAGGTCTGATCATATCCTACTACTTGAAATAAATTAATGAATATCAGCAAAATTTGTCATTTTATAACCGTGGATATTAATCACGAAAAAATACCCTGGAGGACAGAACAACTTCAGCGGATGGGATTCATTATCGGGGAACATTTGGGTGACCCTTAGCAGCCACACAAGGCAGGTGAGAAGAGACATCCCGTCTCGTTCGCATAGCTGTTTGTCGCACGCATCCGACAAATATGTTGTCTAGGGCGTTTCTGGTTTTTTCTGATCTCTTTGACAAATGCTTTTCCAACAGAGGTCGTTTTGCATTGTTATGATTATTTATAAATTGCATTCCGGTTCCCATTTTTTGATCGCAATACTGGAATGAACAAAAAAGCAAAAATGTAAAGTTTTAGAATATATCAGGTATCCTATGTACGCTTCAGGCTTGTAGTTTGATGCTTCTGTATCATAAACTTGTTCATGTATTTTTCACTCTTCAGCGATGAACGGTTAATTGATTTGTGCTCTGCTCACTAAATTTTGTTCCTAAAGAAATTTTATTAATCCACAGAAAGTGTTATTTTGAGCAACTGTTCATCGTAAAAAGCACCTCGAACCAAATGGGGTCAGTGAAAGTGTGCAGTACTAACCCGCGGGATATCAAGAGTCTGAAATTTGAAAACATGCGAAGCAATTATCGGTTACATCAACGATCGATGTGTTCACATTGATACTTCTTTGTTTTTAGTTATTTATTGTAATTCCTTGAAAATTACCACTGAGCACATTGAGAAAACACAAGTTGGCGAACAAGCTCGTTTTCAGTGATTCGTACTCATGCCATTACATCACTATATATATCTTGACAAAATATTTTCACTATAGGAAGGATCGGATTAGTCATTTACAAATATGAGTGGGGAAGGGATTTGTGGTGTTAATTGTTTTGTTGTCTAGGGTTTGTATTGGGACGGGGGGTGGGCCAAGGGAGTTGAAGCGCAACCACAAATTGTTTTTGAGAACAAAGTGGAGGATTGTGAAGACGGATTGCGACAGCTTCCGCAGTGCTCAAGAGGCGACACTTTGCCAACCTGGATTGTTGACCTCTGACCTTATACAGGGTCCGGAAAGCTTGCGTCACATTCACGGTGTGGTTAGTCTGTGCTAGATGTGAAACCACTGCGCTATTAAGTGACTTAATTGTTCCAGTGCCCAACCATGCCGGGTGGTGCTCACGGATGCGTTCAGACAAGCGCCTGGTTGTGCGGCCGATGTACATTGTCCCACAGGAACATGTGAATGAATAGATACAAAACGAGGCTGCAGAATCAGGGACTTTGTCTTTCAACCATAATGACACTACGGGGCGGGATTTGAACAGGATACGAAGCTTGGCTGCGTAGAATGTCTTATAGATAGCACTAGTCAGTCTTCGTCGTGCTATTTCTGCTAGCGTGTCACCTTTGAATGGCAGAGATATGTATACCGGCTTTCTCTCCAACGTCGCCCTCCTAGGAACTTCCTGTTCTGTCTCCAACATCTTGTCGATTAATCTAATTGGGAAACCATTTTCAGTGAATACTCTTCTGAGCGTCTGCAGTTCAGCTTCAAGAGTATCTTCTGTGCATATTTTTTTTGTCCTGGCAATCAGACATCTAATTAAGTTCCTCTTCACATTAAGAGGTACAAAGCTATGGAAGTTGATGTATTGCCCATTCCATGTGGCTTTCCTGTGTACTGATCGCCGAATTGAGCCGTCTTCTCGACGACTTAGTCGTACATCTAAGAAAGCTATTTCACTGTTCAGCTCCATCTCTGTTGTGAATTTCAAATTTGCGTGAGCCGAGTTGAACACATCCAACAGTTGTTTAGTTTTCGTCGAGGGGTTGAGTACACAGAAGATGTCATCCACATAACGCTTGTATAGGTAGAGCGATTGTATTGACGACTAATCCAATCCTTCCTATAGTTAAAATATTTTGTCGAAATATATATAGTAATGTAATGTTATGAGTACGAATCCCTGAATACGAGCTTTTTCGCCAACTTATGATTTATTGTAATTGCAAACCAAAGGGTCTTGGTAATTCCCGTTCTTCTTGGTCAGAATACATTTGTTTTTTCCAAAACACCTATCGTGCTTTCCAATCGTTTGAAAGTTTTCCTGACCCTTTTCTTTGCTTCGCCAGAGCTGAGATGCGTGTCCTGTGTCCCTTTTATCTGTTCAGCTTTGTTCATGTTCTTGCAATTACTCTATAGTTTTCTCTAGTTAACAGCGTAATTTAGAAAACTATTTAGCGTTTACTCCCAGGCCCGTGTTGTTTTTTTGCTGTTGCGGTTTCATGAGGCCAAGTTGCTTCAGGAACAGTTTGGAGTCTAATATAGGTTAATCGGACGGATTTCATTGTCCACAAAGTTTGGTTTGACAGTTTTAAAAAGTGTAGAATTGATGTAACTATGGCAAGTCCTACTCTTCTGTGGGATTCGAACCCGTGAAAGAAAGAAACTCACGCAATTTTACCATGTGCTATGCCATCTGATTTACGAGGTCACACCTAATGGTGTTTGAACATTTCACTTAAGAACTAATGGTTACTTTTCCGAATTGCTTTGATATATGACATCCACCATTGTTGCTCCACCGGAAAACCATGCTGTCGCAGTTAAATTGACGAAACGTTCACTTTGTTCGATGTTATGTATATCCTAAATTCGGAGGGTAACTACTACTTGTCAAACGAAATGTCCGATTACCATATGGTGTGGGCATGTAGCTGAGCAGGCTGAGCACTCACTGTAATCTGGCTGCAAAAAAACACTAAAAACTGGTAAACTCGAAAGGTGCAGCGCAATCGTTGATTATTTGTGCTGAAAAACGTTCGTTAAAATGTCACTGACCCCAGTTCACTGGTTGAAGCTTTCATACTTTTTTCAGTGTCATCCACTGACCACCTCGAACCGTCTTTCAATTATTATCTTCCTCGAATGATGGCATACAACGATACATGCGTTTCGTGGGCCTGCACAGAACATGTCCCAACCACCTTAAACTGTTCCAATTCAGCACTTTTCTAAAGGTTGAACCCTTGGATCCAGTACCATACACCAGACCTCTCACTTGCAAAATTCTCCCACCATATATTGCCAGTACCATGAAGACATAGGTGTTCAAACACCAACAATCTTTCTCTATCCTCTGCTCTCAGCGATTGTTTGTTCTATCTTTGATCGATAACCGGACTTCAGAGTGATGTCATACATGCCTCCAACTGGTGAGTGCTAATCAAGTCTTCTGTGGGCGCGAAGTCACTTCATCTGATACGGTGAGATATAACTTGCCCTAGAACTAAATCTGTCTGCCTTATTTAGTTTCTCAACTGGAGGGAAAAGGTTCGGCTTTAAGCAAATCCAGTCCTGCGACAGCACTTTACACGTTGAAGGTGCAAAACGCATCCCAAACATACCTACAGTATAGTTCAAATGGTCGAGAAAAACTTGCAGTTTACTCGGGTCTTTTACTCAGTGGCATAACATCGTTCCCATAGTCGAGGTCTGAGAGATTCCTGTCTGAGTAAATACCACTGTCATTATTCTCACAGGGAAATAGGGCTGCCTCCATAGTTATCTCAGTAGGAAAATGGAAAAGAAAATGTGAAAGAGGCAACCCTGAAGAACGTCACTTCTCGTTCTGAACTGAGGTGTCCGATCGCCCTGAACACGAACTCGGTTTCGGCTATTCGATTGCAGATGTTAGATGAATGAAATAAATTTCACTGGCAAACCCATCAATGAGTTAACGCCAAAGAACTGCACGATCGACTGAGTCGAACGCCGATTTCAAATAAAGAAAGGAACATATCGTGGGCCAGAGTAATATATGCTTATGTCCCAAGATCTGTCGCAAAGTGAGAATTTAGGCAATGCAACCCTGACCTGGTAGGAAACTGGCTTCATCCTCACACAAATGATTTTGGCGAGCAATAAATAGTTGGTAAAGAATAATGCCGGCAAGGAATTTAGATGCGGTATTTAGCAAACTGTTTTCCATGAGTCCCCTTCTTGCACATCACCACGATCATCGATTCACTTCAGTCCTTAGGTTTATCCTTCTCTGCCCAGGTCGATCCCAGAAGTTCTGTTAACCAAGATGTTGAGGTTTTGTCACCTTCCGTAATGGCTGACTGAGAGAGCCAGGTTTGCGTCTTGTACGAACACATGTAACCCTAACGACCTTCATTTTGAATGAAAGACTGATGTCCAGCTACATTAGTTCATTTGGAGGCAGGTGGAAGGTCAACCAAACACTTTCCCAAAGTGTTCTGCACAACTTTTATAACTGAGCGTCGTGAGAGGGAATCAGTCTGCCGTCGGATTCCTTAATCACCTCGTTCATTGCTTGGCTTTCGTGGACCAATAATCCTAACCAGTTGTTTAGGGGGCTCTGTGTTAATGTTCATTCAGAGTTATGCAGGTGTGAAACACCATCAAGGAAAACGTGCTCTGGACCTGAGGAGCTCATAGCAGCAATTCACGCCCTAGTCGATATGAGATTCATGCCCACTATGTTCAGTGCAAAAGATTCTTACGCATATTAGTTCCACGATCGGAACTATTTTGAACTAGCAAAACTCCTCACCAGACGGTGCTATGGGCAAATTTCCCTGCGCTTTCTATCGCTTTGACTGAATCCGAAAAATCATTTGGCTACATACAGGTTACTATGCTTCTGACGTGTAGCGCCGATAAAACTCTAGAACGGTGCTTTCGTGGTATTTGTCTAAAACATGTCTGATCACGTGTGAATCTCGGCGTAAATGGATTTCACAATTTGGATAGCTTTTGGCATTTTGTACCATCTTACAATAAATGCAGATCAATACTCACGTTCCTATTATCCTGTTCATTTGTGCTCTTCGTTTCCCTTGCACAGTAACCAAACGAGGTTATGACGATGTTTAAAACCGAGGGTTTGCTGGCCCATTTCCTGCTTACGGAGTCGACTCTTGGATGTGTAAAGCGTAAGCTGGTTTCCCTCTGTAACTTTGCGCTATTCTGCATCAACGACAGCTCCTTGTCTTGTTTAACAGGGATTATATATATATATAATGTTATATATATCCCACAGCATGTTGCTTGCCATAGATTATTGCTTTTGGTGCAGTCGACTTAGGGGATGCATTAGTGCCTTGGCTGACCGGTGCAGTGTACAAAATCCTTCGAAATATGCAATCTCAAATGCTCATTTGACTATGCAGGTTTTCTTGTCTCGGTTTATCGTGTTCAAAAACAAGCTTATGGTATGTGAGCACCTACAGGCGGGTGGAGTCTATGAGTCGGTGTACTGTATGCTTGCATTGTTGGTATTTATTTTAAAATCTAGTCCATATTTTCAAACTAAGAGATACTTGTGCACTTATATTTAGAAAATGGAATGAGTGTCACGGCCAACCGTTGCCAGGCCTGATTTTTATCAATGAAGGTTTTCACTTGCTGACTTAAATTTTGACTAAATGCTAAACCAATTTTCAACGGTGCATTTTCTGCAAGTTCTTTTTATCCCGTTTTTTTTGTCAAACCAGCAATGTTGACCAAAGCGCTCTTTTGCGAGCTCACAAGGAAAAAAGGAAATCCAGTTTACTTTTTCGAATATCTGCCTTTGGGGAATGCCTAAAATGTTTCAGTGCACAGGTTTAAGACAGCAATCAATTTTATTCGGTAAGACGTGTAATTGCTGATAACTTCGCAAGATGCGTTGTTTTTAAACATTTAGCAGTACAAATCATTTTCATTATTGTCTTGTGAGTTACTAATGTGAAATTAATTTGTGGTTAGCAAAATAATTACCTTCCCTGGCACATCCAAATTATAACGGCAAATCTATTGAAGCAGTTTGCTTTCGCAAGCCTTTTAAACGCGGTGGTAGAGTTTTGTAACTCATTCGTCCTTAATAAACTTGTGATATATGCAATATTGAGAAATGCGGGTACAATTTCGACCGAGTGGTTTGCTCCTTGGCGATTTTAGCTTAGAAAACAATAACGGTAGGTGACCATCTACAGTGTATGACAATGAGATAATCTGACCCCAGAATTCCTATAACAATTTTGAGGGCGAGTATTGTAAAGCCGCAAGTAGAAATTACCACAAACACGTGACAACAAGGTACGGATCGATAAATTCCAGCGACTTGATAGGAGGAACCAGCAGATTAAATAGCCGTACGTCAAACTGTCCTAGATGTAGTGAAAGCTGCCGATAGGGTTCCGCATTTTATCATTGGAAAAGAAAACCTGAAAGGAATGTCTGCAAACTTTGTTTCTGGCCGACGACACTGCCTTCTGGCTTAACTATCAAATCAGTCACTCTCACCACTGAAGAAGTTCCGTTAATGAGATGTTTCACAACGTAATACCATGTTGGAAATGAAACAAGATACTATTCAATTTGCTTTCCACTATTGCATATGGCAAATTAGGTTCCCGGATGGGAGGACGGAATGTTTTATAGAGCAAATAAACAGTTTCGGAGTTAGAGAACCTAGCAACCTATACTCTACTGCCTGCCGAATCACCTCCCTATGTGTACAGTCCCTTTGTTAGGCCAAGACCAAAAGCTGACTTGGAGCGTGTATAGGTGATAATAAAGCATTAAACCACCAGTTCAACATTCTAAATACATGAAATTGACATAGTATTTGACGAATAAGGGCACAACAAAAGGTGTTCTTATGGTTGAAACTCGAGGTTGGTTATCAAAGCAAAATTGAGGAGGCGTTTTATCGACTCGGTCGCTGGTGTTCTTGCGGTCTAAAATCTTACAGGAATAGCTTGTTTTTACCGTTCTATTTTACGAAGGATTTCCCGCTTCTTCCAATTCTGTCTTAGGAAAAGCCTCGAAGAACCTGGCGTGGTTCAATGATCCAACAAAGGTCTACACAGTCACGGAAGGTTGCCGGCCATCTGTAAAATTTACTGATAACACTTGCCTTGCCGTAAAAAGATATATTTTCTTCCCAACTCGATACGTAGAGTTCAAAGAAACAGTTAACAAAAAACTTAAATTAGAGATTGGTAAAATTACTATGCATTCATTATTCCGTTAGTAAACTTCAACTGATCGATAATGGAATTCGCTATTTATCAACAATTGAAATGTTTTACTCTTATGGTATCTGAACCAACGTGAAAAACTGGCGGAACACACCAGGCGCAGAAGCCTTGGCTGCATTTATGCGTGCGTGCACTACTTGGCCAGATTGAAGACTTTTCAAGTCTGGATAAATTCTACAATCAACTATCGGAAAAAAGGACGGCACACGTTTGCTTTAATAGTTTGCAGTCTTTTCACCCTTATTGCAATGGCTTGTGCCTAATCAACAAAGACAGGCATTTCGAGTTTCTTTCATCCAAAATGATCTTTGTATGATTCAGCCGTTTATTAGTCAAAATATACATTAGACTGAGGTAGCCTGCTGGGCTAGTGGATGTATCAAGTATTCGTCTACAACAACATGATTTCTGGATCATTTTGAAAGAAATTAATCCCTAGAGAACACGGATATTCCAGCTGCATTCTTTCTTTTGTTTCTTCCCTAACCTGAAAACAGCTTGCGTTGGATGTTAAAAACGTAATTCCCTCTTCGCGAATCAGTGACTCTCGATTGGAGATATCATTGCATTTTTAAGCCGAGTGGAGACTTTTTCCCTGCCAATAAAGTTAGAACGGTAAGGCAGGAGTTGAGCGTGTAATCCGCCTTTACTGGTTCAACCTACAGTTAATGCTCCTGATTCCTCTCTTTCTGTGGTCAGTGATGGTTTTTCTGGGAAGTGACTGACCAAAATCAATCCTTTCCGCCTAAAGGATAACCAAATTCATTTCACAAAAGTAAACAGCACTACTCACATGTCGGCCCAAATTTAGCCAACCGTTAAAAACGCGGTCTTATCTCGAGCATACCCAATAATGCATCTCGTACTCGCGTGGTTGACAGTGACAGGAGGCGTTGGAACGCTGCAGCAGCCACGACCGACGTTAAACACCACTTTACAAAGTGGATAGTCTAAAAGATCGGTCTCTCAATTTTGCATAGATTAGGGAAGTCTCTGTTCACTTTAATGTTTGCAGTCATTTGTTCAGTGATACAAAACACTCACCATTCGAGGTCCGTTGGCTTTGCAGACATGCGATTTTTGTATAAGAAAAATAAACGACATGGATACTGGTTCATTTCCGCTTTTGATTGCTTACCAATAGACCGGCAGAAAATCGCCTTCTGATTCTTGTGTGATGGCCTGCCCGTCTTCTAACCGGGTGTCTCCTAAGAAATCCAGCACAAAATTTTGGAATCCTTTGGATTTTCACTTTTTGTTTATCTTTTAAAAACAAAAGTCAGACTGTAAAATCCTTCTTGGTATGAAGGTCAGAAGAATCATGCATGGCTAGCTCTTGTTGATTTTTCTAATGTTCTTATCGTCTAGCTCGCTTGTTTATACGGTCCCGTTGGTGTTTTCCCAGTGAACATTTATTAATGGATTACTGAACACAAAAACTGACTGACTGCTCAGTCACGTGAACTTTTGACAGCTTTCTGGGCTTTCTGTGATCAATGTGACACTACCAAATGTTGACGAATCAGTTTGGCAGGGATAGAAGAATTGCATAAAAAAACATGAAAGGCACAGAAATTCGCGAAATATTGTTCTGCGGATGAATGCTTGCCATAGAGAAGGGAACCGTTTTATCAGTTCACATATGGTTAACAAACTCAATGTCGTTGTTTAGTCGCATGCGGTCACATTGTCCGTGAATGAATGTTAGTGCATCCAAAGTTTTCGTATTGTTTGTCTTAGCCATCGATAATTTTATAATACTTTCCAATGAAACAAAGAATGATATAAGTACGCGATAAGATTCACCCGACCCCGGGTAGGCTGCCTCTGATGCACATCCTACAGATGGCGCCACAGGGTTTCGTTCTGCTGACGCTATATTTCCTCTTGGCCGCAACTGCCGATGTGAATGCGATAGACTCGTGGAATCGTTGCAAATATGTTGAACAAAAGTGCGGGAAAAATCATTCCATTCTTCCACAGTTACTATTCAGGCATCGTTATTATTACAAACCTTCAAAAAACAAGTAGATTTCCTAGTCACCGCATGTACTACTTTTTGAAGTTCAACTATGAAGAAAGCATGCAGCATCAGGTGTGATGTCTACCAAAAGGAATTAAAATGGATGGTTTTTGTGACAAGAATCCAAAGAGCTGTGCAACGATTTGAGCCGAGTTAATCCTTTGATGGTGTAAGATTTTGCACCAGCTGATTGATACCATTGTACATAAAATCCTTGGAGTGGTACAACAAATGAAGACATGCATCCACATTTTTATCAATATTATTCTTCCATTACAGTGAGATTACAACTTGATGTGATATAAGGGCTTGCATACTCCCACGACCAAACGAGCTACACATGGTGGCTTATCTGAAGTCGAAAATTCACTCATGTCAGGAAGATCACTGCATACATTTCTGACAAAATAGCTTTTTGCTCCTACAGGTTGGGGTTGATTTCAACTGGTTGAAGACAGTGAAGTATATGTTGGTGAATCGTGAACTGCGGAGATCGCGTTGTCAATTTCTGTCGAATAAGAATGATTGAAATGTATATCTAAATAGTTGGGGTGTTTTCCGTGTGTTGGGTACTGCGTGATTCTTTGTCTCCTCCACTCTTGTAGGTCTACTCTCTGACCCCTTGCATATTCATTTTTTCTATAGCAACATGCAGCGTTTGAAGAAAGATAGTGGTCAACGGGATTTCTCCTGCTGTTGATGGTCAGTGCTACGTATCTTAGTGATCGAATCAAACGAGCAAGGGGCTTTGACCACATTCGATAGGTACAGTGCTAATTGGATCCCGTATACTCTAGGTTGTTTTGCTTCCCACATATAACCTGTTTCTGTAAATCACTACAGCGAATAACATCTGTTTAGTACACGATGACCTTTTTAACCAACAACTCCCCCCGGTAGTTGACCAGTGATGTTCGTAGTGACAGACCGTTTGCTCTTAATGACAGTAAATTTCTGTTATACGAAGTATCAATTCAGATCAGGAATGCGAATGCGCTTTGAAAAGCTCTAAAATTATGCTCGAAATCATTCAGGGGAGAAAGACTGATCTGCAAGTTAACATTAGCCAGGAAGAAGTGCCAACATGTGCATTATAGTGTATGATGTTGTACCGATAGTACTATTATTCCAGTCGAGTAAATGAAGAATAATGTCGTAGTAACAGCAAATTAATACGCGTCCCATTTGAGAAGAAGTTATAAAATCAGACAACATTTGTGAACAGCCGTGATGGGACAAGTCTTTTCCTGCTATAATTTCAAGGCCAATTACATTGGTCACCAAGTGGTAGATTTTTTCCTCAATGAATCTGTTAGACAAGGAGATTTAATCAGTGTTCCATCTTTCTATTTATAAATACATACTGTTGTCGATTAATTTGCAAATATGGCCAGATGACTTTCAAGAAACCTGGTGGCCAGTATATTAAAGACAGAAACGCATTGTCATAAAAACCTTACAGCTAATAACACATTGTATATTCCTCTGAATGTTCACGCATTGCTACGAACACTTTATCGGTCTGTATTACTTACGCCTTGTCCATTGCTATCATTCTGGCGGCCATATACGTCACATATTCGTTCACTGGGAAAGCGGTAAATGTGATTGGTTAAAACTAAGGCCGGCTGCTTGCCATCTGTGTATTGTTTTCTTATTGCGCATTGGAACTAAATTAGTCAAGTGAATTATGTACACAATCAACAGAATGGAGCTAAACAAGTCACGACTGTCGTTGTTCTGATAAACTAACATTTTGAACACTATTTAATGGCGAACTGAACCGTTACGTGGTTATGCACAATCGAGTTGAAGCAAATTTGCAGAGATGTGCACAGTGACAACGTATATGATAATTTTTCGTGTTGTCTGTTTCATCGTCTACCCCGTCGGTCTGATTGGCAATGTGGTAATTTTGTCCATACTCTGGAATAATCGATTGCCTTCAGCGATCACCACACTATTGTTCCGAAATCAATGTGCGCTTGATCTGTTTGTGATTGTCGTCATTGTCGCTTATGACGTGGAGCTACTCAATACATGTGTGCTACTAAAATTTTCGTCCGATTTAGCATGTCAGCTGTGGTACAGTCAAGGTGTGTTTTGGTTGTCAGTTCTCCTGAGTGAGCTGAACCTGGTCGGTATTTCGCTGGACCGAATGTTTGCAGTGGCTTTGCCTTTTATCTATCGCGAAAAGAACAAACTTATCTTTTTTTCGTTTTACATATTTGCATGCATGTACTCGGTGATTCTGGTCATGCCTCGAACGCAAAGTCTCGCGTTGAACGGAACTCTATGCGTACCAGTCTCGTTTGACAATTCGGAATTTGTTAGACGATTCTACAATGTGTACGCTTATTTATGGGTTGCGTTCTCATACGTGTTACCCTTTTCAACAATGATAATTTCACATGTGGTTGTCATTTGTGTGTTAAAAAGATCGAACACAAGAGCGAATCTGTCTGTGCCATCTCCTAATTCACTGGGATCTCTTGGTTCCGGATTGCACACTGGTCGCTTGAACAGGACTGTGAACACTTTATACAAAACTACTGGCTTGATGGCGGGATTATTTTTGTTAACACGAACGTCCGCCGTGATTCGATATCATCTGAGTTTCTACGGGATACCGGAGTGTGCCTGTGGGAGCACATTTCACATTATCAGCATACGGCTGGTCACTTTCGGAAGCTGCTTCAACCCCGTGTTGTTATGCTCCACCGTGCCTTTGATCAGAGACAACCTATCTGACTATGTCAAACGGGTAACCTTCAAGGCAAAGAGGTTAGTCCGTGTCCGTTTAGTTTGTTGATTAAGATACCGTATAAATAACTAATGCTGACTAGTGCTTACAAAAATGTATGCACCTTTCAGAACTGGTGATGGAAACGTGCAACAGAGCTTCGCAGAAATCTCAATATTATGAAAATAAGAGAGCTAAAATGCTTGGTAAGGTACAACAAACATGAGTGGCAGGCATCACTTCCAGGGCGATAGCTGGGAGTACTTCTTGCAATAACTTGTGTTGCCTAAGAAATATAACCCGAGTGACCGTGGCGACGATGTTAAATAGCGCCGACGACCAATTTGTTGATCTGTAAGTTCTGGTAAACATGAGGTTAAATTGGGAATCCTCTGGCTCCAGAAAAACACCAAACGTGGAAACCGTTTGGATCTCACGGAAATCCGTAATAAGATGTTAAAATTCACAAACCAGTCCCCCTTCGACTAATCTTGTAAAAAATTGTAATCTGTTAGGAGGACAGTTAATACCAAACGAGCGCATTCGAAACGATTTTACATTTTGTTTACAGCGGTTTGGGGAAAAAGCAGAGCTCCAAGTTCTCATGGCGCATAAAACAGTTTAGAATAAGAGTGTCAAATCGCAGGCCCCAAATCATCATAATGCGGTCCGAGCGCAGCGATCGGTGATTCGGAAAATCCTGTTTGTACCGGACAGGATGAAGTGGATCGAAGTGGCATTTGCACCACTATGGGTGGTAGGATACAAATACCATCAGAAGACTAAACCGGTCTCCTGTTCTGAAATATGTTTAAGTTCTGTTCGAAATATGGCAAACATTGACACATCATTCAACCATTTTATAGCTTCTCAGATTTGCGGCGTTCTTGTTTATGAATGTACCTGGTAAATGGTGAGCTTATTGAATTTTCACGCAAAAATGAGCAATTCATTTGGGTGAAACTGACAAGCATTGTTGGTGTTTTGATGATAGGAAAAGCCCTATTGGGAAAGCAGTCACAATTTATTTGCGACTTTTTCATTTTGGTACCTCCCACTTAAAACGTGCGAACATATCACTTTTTTGAGCTATTAAGGTCACTGGTATGAGGTTTCTTTCACTTATGACGTGAGAGGTGGGTAAAATGTGTCCTTATTTTCAACCGACGGTTTGATTTCATATGTACAGCAAACTCCAGCTCCGATTATAATCTTTTGTGAAATAGCCGTCCCCAAAGTGTCCATAGTCGATCCGTGACATTTGTGATTAATTCAGGTTTTTGGGATTTAGACTCAACGGCGCTTGATTTATCATCAGATGTATCGAGGAGAAAAAAAGATAAAATACATCAACACATACAGTTTGGCTGAAATCATGAGATGTGTGCATGGATGCTCAGTACGTTTCAGATTGTCAATGTAGCCCGCCGAACATTACTTGTTGGTTAAGCCTAGCCGGTGAAGAGAAAGCGAACATTTGATCACTATCTTCCTTTACACTTTGACCAAGTTTTGACGCCAACACAAACAAAATGACTTCAAGTTTATGGATGACTGAACAGTAGGCTATGGACTGCTCATATCTGTGAAGTTTTAGTAGCTGAAAAACGGGCCGTGTGGTTCAGGACAGATTCTGTTCCATTCGTCCCAGTTCAAACCAACGACGAATTGAGCAGTTCTCACCTTCCTTGTCCCACATGCTTTGATCATAAATTGCTACGCCTGATGCTCATAAGGAACATGCTACGTTGCATGGTCTAACAGCATTGGCGGTAGCAGAGTTGGAGTTGCTGGGATGAAAGTGCTAATGTGACTGAAATTCTACTCATTATTAGAGTGAGTTCCCCCGCTGTTAGTACGATAGAAATCACAATTAAACCCATAGGAAGAATCGCTCGTTTTGTTAATTTGGTGCATGCCGGAACTTCTACAATCCAGTTTTGAGTAAAGGCGGTTGCATAATACGGTTTTGTCAATGGAATTTCGTTGTCGAGGATAATAAACAGATGAAGTCATACATCAGAAGTATTTTGCTGATAAAACACCAATAGCCATGGTGACAAGTTACAAACTGGTTGAAAATAAATTGATGAATTGTCATGAACTTTATTTATTTTGTCCTTTTAATTCTTTCCGAGGCTTGGCTTACTTTTGTAAATCACGATAAGCAGCAACAGAAAGTTTTGTTGTTTTCATCATTCGATGTGCCAAAGATAAACATACTCAACTCTGCAAGAATCCATTGCAAACTGGCAGTACAGCAAGAACTATCGAGGGAGTTGAGTACATCAACAAAAGCCCGACCAATGTGTTGTGTCACCTTATGTCTACTTCTATCAACGTATCCTAGTGGTTTAACTTGAAAATAGTCCTTAGAGAAAACAACTTAGTGTATTTCACGTTTTTAATCCAAACATAATAAACTAAGCTGAAGCACTCGGTAACGTTTTGCTTGTTACCGCGACTAGGGCATTGGATGTGTACGTATCAAGTGAGTGTAAGGTGTCGCCCAAGGACTGACGACTGTCGACTAGTTGAGAAATGCATCAGCAGTGAAATGGAGTCTAGTGTACCGAAGGTAAAAGCCTTTTTGTGATGATTGCTGAATTTCATTGTTGGTATGGATATGCTATTCTGATCGTTTTCGTGTTTACATTGACTCGTGAGTTGAACTAGTTGGGCTTATATTTCGGGATTTCTTTTTAACTTCATCACAAATCGTTGAACGACTGGACGTGTTCCTACCCCAGTGAACGAAATATCCGTTGATGTCAAAAGCCAAAATGTAATAAATTTTTCGTTTAATAATAAAAATGGAAGATATGCCGTACGTGACATGTCGTTTTTGTGAATTTCATTCAAATTCACCAAACAAAAGAAGGCAATAATCAAAAGGGAACCATTAGTTGATACGATTCTAACAGTTTAAAAACATGACTAAAAATGGTTTTTCTCGCTGTTCGATATCCAGAATACAGGCACGTCAGTGCTCTTGAGACATTACCGTTTTCCAAACACACCGTTGGCCCAGATCGGCCCAGTTTATTTTTGTTTCAGATGGCCGAGCTATTTGACCTTAAGTGAACTTCATTTTAATTGCTTTCTGAGTAAACACTATGGGCACGACAAACGGAAGCAGGGTGGCTTACTGTGACACGTTGGCCAGAGCTTTTTGCAAGCGACATTCATCACGAACTCTCTGGTTATGATCAACGCAATGCTGCATATACAGTAGGCTGCATGGTACGTTGATTCAACCAACTTCCTCTTGTCACACGGATATACCGTGATTGGTACCGTGTTCGACCAAATGGTTATTTTGCCTAATGTCTAGACATTATAAACAGATTATTTCAAGCATGCCCACAGAAGAATTGCTGTCTGTTGGATTGTGAATATTTGGAAAACCGATGAAATGAACACTGGCAGCCACTCAAGATAAACAAAAGGGGCTGAAGTTAGTTACACAACGGAATGACTTTGTTTAACTTGAACACAATTAGGCACTTGTAGACAAGGATAACGTGTTTTAAGTGGCGGAAAATACAAAGTAAACAAGACCAGCTTCGAAGAATTCAGTCGTTGGTCTAGGGCTCCTTCGTATTGATCGATGAATCGAACAAGGCCGTCCATTTTATGGTGCATTATCGAAATAATGTACCGGTGTGAGCAGCATTACTGAGCGATAATTCAGCTGATCTTGTCCACGTATTTATTACAAAAGATGTCGGCCAAATTTTAAGTATTCACCGGGTAGCTGATGTTCAACATTAACTACATGTCCATTGGAAAGAGAACAACCAACCAGAACTCCAAACTCCCTCTATCTTGTCTATACCCATGGTTTTGATTTCTTGTTTCTTAAAAAACTGTTAGATTCCTGTGCCATTTGAGCAAATTCCTAAATGACACTTTGTTATTTCTAATCCTTTCTTTGCCAATGGCTCAGCCGAACCGAAACAAGCTACTGGCCCACTTAGTTTGGCCGTCCCTTAACCAGAAAGAAATGATTTTGATTTACGTTGGTCAGTTGGAAGCCAACGTCTCCTTGGTTTCGCCATATATGAGCGATCAAACTAATGGGCGGTAACTTACTTGGCTTTGTATGTCGTGGATTTTGCATTATTATGCCTGACGTCTGGTTTGTTTGGCTTTCTTATCATGTTCGCCATCATGTCAGGCAGTGACCAAGAAGTGGACTGTTCTTTACTGTGTTAAACACGAGAAAAGTCATTTTCTTCCGCAGTATACGTTAGCAAACCTTAGTTACGACGTCGAGACCAGTGACTTATTAGTCACTGGTATTGAAACGGAGCTTAATACGTCGTTTTTCATCGCTTGCAATGTATTAAAACCGTTATTTCACCGATAAAAACCCCAATACAACATCCAGTATCAAACTTGGTTTGGTTTTGGAGTTATCACATTCTTACCAGCGATTGGAAACCGATCTTACCGTGCATACGTGACAGATGATTTTGATACCCATTTCAGACCAGCCGTTTGGATTCATCTCAGGTGGATTGTTGACCACTTTTTTCTACTAATTTGTGGCCTTGGCTGACTTCCGTTCCAGCAGTAAAGATAATCCCGGAGAAGCTTAGTGTATTGCATCTGACATTGTGTAATTATTCTGTATGCGAACATCGTAGAGTAGAATGCACAACCGCACACCTAAAATATCTCAGTTGACTTTTGAATGAAACAAAGGAGAATACAGTAAACAAACAGTGCGAAAATACCCAACAAAATATTTAGCGAAATCTGAATGGCTAACAGGTGGACAGGTATATGCTTTGGGTTAGAGAAATTCATCTACGTGTTGCTTTCTTGAATCCAAACTCGCTCTGAGGAAAAGTAAAATTTTATATTAAATAAATAAAGCGTTTAAAGACTATTTCGTTTGAATACGGATTACAATTCAATCAGGCCCAACGGACCGTACTTCATGCACGAGCTGACTACATATGCGAGTACCAGGAGAACATCGACAAGTAAGATTTTTGTACCAGTTGTTCTTTCACGGATTATTCAATCCCACGAATATCACGAACTATTTCCTAGTACTGGACAAATTAAAATATTCAACATTTCCTTTGTCTACGGTAAAACCATTTGGGTGTAATTCGATCAGCCAGGCTGGTTTTGTGCATTTTACTGCGTTCCAAAATTTTTTGGATTCCAGTAAATTTACTGACTCTAAGAAGCGTAGCTTGAACCTTATATCTTACCGTGGTGTGCATTATCGTCCACGAATTAAGCACGCAGTTTAGACAGTTGTATACCTCATCGGTTTTCCGCACTTTTACCATTTTCCCGGAGTCCCTGAACATCTTGGTTTGATGAATATTACGGTATCTTGGATAGATTGTTCAAACAGCAAACTTCCGCGTGCATTCCTTCTGTCAGTTGAAAAGCTGATCGAAAACAAATGGTTTGATCAAAGTAGACACATGCAAACGAATAATGGCAAATTATCCACAGGTCGTGAGTATGCATACCAGCACAAAACAACATACCTGTCTGTTTAAATCGTCCACAAGATTCGGCATCATTTTTCCAGGACGGAAATGGGCAAAAGAAAAATCGAAATATCGCGACATGGAGAGACTGGTTATAAGCGTGTGAAACACTGATAGTTGGTGTTGGGTTCTGTAAGCTAATCCTTCAGGGGCTGGATGAAATTTCAAGGTAGTCAATAATTTTGTTTAAAGCCTTGCATGGATTGCCACAGAGCTGAAGTAGATTATGTTAAAAGAATGTGAGTCCCACTCTTGCTTTTGACATTGAACAGTGAGTTCCAGTGAAGTAGTCTATTTTGCTGGTTGTTCCACTTGGAGTGCTCCAACATGCTGAGTACTCAGTGATCTAAATCAATCTCAGTCATGACTACATTTCGTAGAATTTCTCCAAATGTTAAAGTTCTCGAGCTTGGATTGACTCGAACTCACTTGCGGATCCAATCCAGGCACTCGTACCGTGTATGCTGTATCAGCTGATTAACAAGACCAGACCGAATGTTGTTGGGAGATTACTTTTAAGGTTCGCAAACACAAGGCACCAATCGCAGCAAATTTCTGGCTCGTTGCTCAAGTGATAGAGCACACACGGTGCAAAAGCGTGGTTTGCGTCCATGCATCGGTTCGAATCCCCACTGAGGTCGAGAACTTTTCAATTGCAAATTTGTCGTGAATCTTCCAATCAAACGTCATAAAGACATTTGACTTCAAGACAAACCTTGAACTATTCCTCTCGAAAGCCAATACCCGTTTTCTTAGTGTCCAACAAGTCAGCTGGCAAATCGACGATTTCCGTGTGACATCTTAAAGTCCCATACTTGAAACCATTTCTGAACTCATGCAGCTCAGTATATTGCAGCTTAATATATTGTTTATTACCATAACCTTTTTAGAACAGCCATACAGTGTACTACCATATGTTTCATTGGTGCGTTTAAGTAATGGGAAATAAAATAAGAAATGCTCCGGCGCAAAATGTACTATTTCGAGGGTACCTAAAAGAAACAAATATCAAGATTATTGCTATAACTACTATGTCTCCCTGGTGAAAACATAATTACTATGAAATCATGCTCTAGATGTTCTGCCTGATTGGTGTTTCTTCGCTTCAGGATTTTGTATGGTCATCGCACGGGAGTTCTTGTTTTCTGTATGGTTTACGTTTTCTCATCTGCCTCCTACCCAGCTGTTTTGGGGAAAAATGAGTCTGAGATCTATGACCAGCCAAAAATATTTATCACTGAGCAAAAATAAAAACAATTGATTCCTAATACATTCGCTCTAAGCAGTGCAATGCATTGAAACACTAAACGGATAGTCTACTTCTTGCACATAGATGTTTCCGCTCTATCCATATTTCTTCAGATTGTCAATATCATTAATTTGGCATCCTAACTGGTTTAGTGTTAAGCACGCGAAATGTCTAGTCCGGAAAATAACCCAAGTTACACTGGTTCGCTGGAGCATTTAGTTGCCTCACGGTTGGTAAAAACATTATAATTGCAGCAGAACACATTTGCTGTACTATAAGATTTAGCCTTACCACATTAACCGTCGTAATCCAACTTGACAACACACCTAACGCGACAATTATGAGAAGTTTGCAATGATTTTCTATCATAAGCACCTGTTATTCTACTTTTTGTCTAAGTCCAAACCAGTTTGATAAACTCTGGCACAAATCATGCCAATTTTACAAGACTAATTGCGTTCTCTTCGATAACGTTTGATTGGCTCCAGCGCAGTCCAATTATCGTTTGTGATCCGCTCAATGCAAAACGATTTGAGTCAATCACTTTTATTTTACTGTTACATGCATAAAGATGTGAAGGGTACCAGGGGTGACGTTATACAATCGGCAGTCACCTTTCTCATTGTGAAGGTAAGGCAAGAATACACGTTTCTTGACCTATAGTCAGGCAAGTTTACTTATCATCAGTCTGCTTTGTTTGTACCTTATTGCTCCTAGTGGTTACTCCTAAATCCAACCTAAAACTTAATACTGACGACGTAAATGTGCTCAATAGTCAGGATTAGGGTCTCCCTGAATAGCACGAGAGTACTGATTCAAAATGTTGCTTGGAAAGAAGCTGAAGCGAACAAGAACCGCGGGAATTATTTTTTTTCTCCTCCAACCCCGGTGACAATCCTAGAGTGTAAACTGACACAGACTGGCTCATTCGCATAATTCAGACTCTATGTCAGTCAAGTGTCTGGATCAAGACAAAATCGACTGGAACCGGGGAAATTGGTCTGTCCGAATTTTTCATTTCCGCACTTTCGTTATTCAAATAGAATCACGAATCTTAGGTTTTTTATCCCCCATTGTTGTCTTGCTAACTGGGCAATAAATTCACTGGCTTTCATTGTGTTAAGAGCTTAAGATGAGGGTTTTCATCCTTCGTTTAGGAATATTTAACATTACAAAAAACTTTTAACAATCCGATTGTCGAAGACTATTGCCAACCTTTCTAAGCGAATAAGAAATTGTTATTTATTTGCTTATCCGGAGTGGAAGAAAACACCCAGCATTTTCAATGGGAATGACAGAAAAAGGCTTAAAGAAGCCAATTTTATTGTCGGGACGTGAAAAACTTGCCTGATTACTTAGTGTAATTTTGAGTTTAAATTTCAGCATTACTCATTTTATGATATTAGGCCGGACAACCAAAAAGCCGAACTTTAGACATGCTATGCAAGCGTCTGATTGCTCTTCTGTCTTTTTAGTCATATACTAATGTACATGCTTGAGCTAAAAGTGGTACACAAATGACAACCAAAACGAAGGTACATTCACTAAAGCAAGAACAATTTTGTTCCCTAGTTCAACCTTCCCTTGTACATATATTTGATATAAGTCACAAACTGTCTGAAAAAACACTATAGCTCTTACTGGAAACTCCAGACCAACCCATGTGAAAAATTGTGACTAATTTACAGACAATGTTTTTAGATGCTGATAACAGAAAACAAAAGGCCTACTGTCAATTTGGTTTACTAATGGCGACCGAAAAATTGAAGACCCCGTGTCTAATGGAGATATTTGAAAACGTCATTCCATTCGCAGATTTTGATGGAGAAAACAAGCGAGACATGCAGAACATCAAACATGCATATATTTGATTACATTTGCAATGGTACTTTGACCTGGATGCGATACGTTCCTGAAAAGTAATAAAATTTTCAGCAGCCTGGTTGTTATTTTTGGGACAAAAATGGATAACTCGGAAACAATCAATTTGGGCAAAAATGTGTGTGGGATTTGACGGGGATTAGGGAAGCTAAAAATTGGTTAGCGCTGAAAAAAGGGTCGGAAAACATGAGATAGAAAAATGAGTGCTATTAAAGCAGTCAGTGTACCGGAACTAGTCCAATCAAGTGGCCGGCTTGCAGCAGACACCATAAAAGCTTCGTCTTTTTCCCCTAGAAGCAAGCGGGAAAGTGGCCCAGGGCAAGACAAAAACTGATCAAACTGTCGTAAATTTAGCCGATTTTGAAGGTTTCAAAGATTGTACTTATATGGTTGGCAGTCTATCTTGGTGACAGTTATATACAACGATGTGACTGCGTAGACCGTCCAAATAGTCAGAAAACAGTGTCTACGTGATCGTTGACCCATAAGTTGTCAAAAAATACAAATAAGAGAGAAATCAAAACAAATACATACTGTTCCTAACGAAGTGAGACTGATGTGGATGATATAATGTTAATAACGTCGTTGTTGATAGATTTAATACACCAACGTTTTGGCTACCGTGGGTAGTCTTTCTCAAGGCTATGTTGTCAATATTATATCATTCAGAATAAACCAATACCCTCCTTACGTCATTCGGTCGTGAAGGGAGAGTAACTTTACACTGTGCTAATGCATGCAAAGGTTACGTGAAACTGACTCTAGACCAGTCACAGTCTCAAATTTGAAGACATACCTTTTCTTATAAACTTCAAAATAAGAGACTTATGAGACGAATAATACTCGATTTTATCAACTTATCTGACGAATAATTTAAAACGCACAAATTACTTTACATTAGTCACACCAGTCCACATCGACGAGACTCGATTGGGTAATGCACGACTGACTCTAGCCATCCCAGATCAAACCATTGTTTCGTTCACACGTGAAGGCAAGCTCCAAATAGGTTTGAAGCACTACCTTACAGTTTTACACATAAAAGTTCACCTTAATCAGTTTACAAATTATAGATATTCAAAGCGGGACAGAGATCTACTCGAAATTCGATAAGCAAAAGACGCTCTGGACAGCTTGCTCCCAGTTGCACATTTTGAAATATGTGAAGAGGGTAATTTCACTTGCCTATTATGATTACTTCTGGAAGACGGAAGAGTTAGAATTTTAATTGCAACCAGTCAAAGCTTAGCTCTTATCTGAAAATACCATTCATTTGGTGCTAGTGATATGTAGAATAACACAATAACTTTTTGTCTCTAAAGATGTCTACAAAGGATTCATATTGAAATTACGCCTGTCATGTAATGTCTGTAAAGTGAAGTACTCGCAGTGTCTGTCACCATTTTAGTCCAACCTTGCAAAAATCGAATTCGCCTAGGTATTTTTGTGGCATACACACGTGCCATCCATTGCACATCCAGGTTTTGGAGTGAGAGTGATGTTTTATAAAAGTTCAGACAAAGTTCTGTTTTGGCAAAAGATAGATTCTCAAATAAAGCGATATCAGTACTACCGCGACAGATTAGTAAACATACCACTTAGAAGTTCAGAGTAATCTCAGTGGGTTCATAAAAGAAGATTAATGGTCGATTTTCTTCTCGCCCAGCGTCTACCAAACGTCCAGTGGGACGTAAAACAATGCATTGTTTTGCAATGCATTCAGTTTTTTGTATCCAACTTTTGAACTGATCATTATAACTAATCTGACGTATGAATATCATAAATTGAGTTCAAACATTATTTATTCCACTGAACCGGTTGTCTTTACCAAATACCTGTCCGCTTTGTCGATCGAGATGAAGAATGCCACGACAAGAAGCGTCAAGCTCAATTCCTCCCGGAACGCAACATTTTCCTGTTTCTCAGCCCCAGACGAAAATGGTCAGTAAACTTTATCAGCTCTCGAGATGACATTTCTATAGGGTAAATTTTGTGCATTAGGTGAGCATTCCAAATTTTTGATTAATATTTGTAAATCAGTAAGAAACGTTTGCAGCCGAACAAAGAACAAGGGTTTGCGTCCGCTTTCTTTGGTGACAAGATGAGTAGTATTCTCTGCGTATTTTGTTTTGGCACCTTTTCTGCTTACAAAATGCACTTCCGAGGACAATTTGGCGTGTGTTACCAAAAACGTACTAGGTCTACGTAGCCCTAAGCATCAAATAGAGTTTAATACAAAATATGCAAGTTTCCTAGTGCGTAAATTTAAACCTTGGTCTTCATACAAATGTACAAAACAAGTTCTATTGTCGGATTTTAGCAGCGCTGTCACCGTTTTAAGCAGTAGGACAGCGATATCCAAAATGACTGCATGACAGATCTAAAAGGCACAAAAAGAAGGATGATTTGAACGACAACACGGTGAGGGCGCATCCGTTACTCTCAAGACGTAGTTTGAAACCGATATGACGATTTAAATGATTACACGTTGCACGCCCAATCGTTGCTATCTTTGAACTCAGCAGTTACGTTGATATTACCTGGAACTGCCTTTTGACGGGAATACTACCTACCATCTATGGTTAGTAATAAACCTTTAAGTCCTATCTAATATAGATTTATCACAGATTAGTGGCGAAAAGTATTCATGCAACTCTGTGAGACATCAGTTTGATTGAAACCTTGAGTTGCAGATCAATGTTTATGGGCTACCTGACATTTTGATTGTAACCTCCCAGACATTTCGCATCTTCCGCAGATTTCCACTTTGCTTGTTCAGAGGATTTCATTGCAATAGGCCAAATTGTGCACACCCATATCAAAAATGACATCATGCAATCTACAGATATTTGCGCATCTTAACATGATCAACCTAGACTACAACTGAAGTGTGTACATAAGTGAGCCTATATGCATTTACCTGTCAGGTGGTGTTGCTGTAAGTTATTCCACTTGTCAATGAAACCTTGTACCGTGTGGCATCAAAGTCTTAGCTGCTGGTCTTTTGGAGCTCATTCCCGGCGATTAACTGAGAAACATGTCGTGTGATGCATCACCCGTCCTACTTGCTCCTTACTATTACGATATTCCAGTGCAATGGGGCAGCCTCCTTTGGCTGTTCAAATAGAGGGACATAAGACTGCTATTCTAGGCGGAGTTGAAGTTCTGTCAGCAGTTGACGGTCAGCTTGGACAACCTTGTGGCTATTGCTCAGAGTCTTTCGTCATGGGATCAAGTCATGTGATTAATTTGGACAATCCTAATAATAAAGAAAAATCGCATGGTCCATTGATGGACTTTAATGACCACTGAGATGTGCAAACTGATTGGAGCTGTATTTTATTAATTCTTGTCATCATATCTACATCAGAAACACCTTAAGCCAACCAAGTTTCATTAACCGCCCGTCGCTGTTCAGGCAAGTACGTTTATTGTAAATATCAGAATGATAAGGCCAACTGGATGAGTATACTGTTAGAATAATTTACTTATTTTATGATGAATATGAAATAAGTCTGAAAGAAATGGCCGCACGCGAGAAAAAGTTAAAACCAGATGTGGTCCGTGGCAATATAGTTTAAACCTGCCTGTTTTTACATCCATGCACCAAGGTGTTCACCTTTAGAACATCATCAGTCCTGTTCGATTTGACTTAGACAGACAACCTTCTGATCCTGATTCAGTGTCCTTAACGCCTTTCGACAGATTTGGGTTGCATTTTTGTAAATGATTTCGCCTGAGCGAATAAAATCAATCGAGGTTACAGTTTTCTGTTGGTTTCCTACAGAAGCCTATACCTTCCAAATAAAACAGACCTTTGCGGATCCCCATGTGGTCAAAAATGAAAGTGTCGTCTAACTGACAGACCACAAAGGAGATTAAGGTTCAAGCAATACACAAAACATGCTTACTATAACCGGGTTTTTCAAAAAGGGAGCCTCAGAAATAACAGTTTCACTGCAGTAGATGTTTTCATGAGGACATACCTAACTCGACTGCCTATACGTTAGCAGTTCCACCGTTCATTATATTGTGGCGACATTTTGCATCGAGCAAATGTAATAGAGTAGTTTATTTATGTTTGTAAATTATCATTAAAGATTTTGCTATTTTTTTTACTCGCTGCTAAACATTTTGGTTCTGACAACAGAGTTTTGCCAACTCCAACATGACAACCAGTTAGGGCGAGTATCGATTTGGTGTTCAACACAAAATCAGAATGACTCGATCTGTTTAGATGGTTCATGGTCTATAGCAGACACTTTATGGTTCATCTAATTCAACAACATCGTTCTGGCATCGATGTAAACAGCTGAACGGGAAACAAATATGCAAAAAACAAACCGTGCGATTTGTCTTGTCTGTCTTAGTGTTTGACATTTTATCGCAGAAAAACTAGACAAAAATGATTACAGGGTTGAGAAAATTGGTTCGTTCGGCCAAACAAAACGGAGACGATTATTTATCTTTCAGAGTGTTAATTTCGACTAAAAGCCCTTAATTATGCTTATTTAACCCTTTCACGGAATTGGGCATCTCCTTTTTAGCCTCAAACATAGTTCTGTTTATATTGCCTACGAGAATCGGAGAACTTTGGAGAAAAGCCACAATTTCGATGGTCACGTTTGCTTATTTTATCCTCTGGATCTCGAAAAATCACTTTATTTCTCGGTTTTACAAACACATTTAGCATGCGATCTGTTCTGTTAACAACAATAGGGCTGACAATAGGCAATTTCTGATTTTGTTTGAAGCAGTCCGTTCTTCATCCATATTTCCCTAGTTTTACAAAAGTAGGAGCAATAAAATTTACTTCCATTCTCGTCATATGCAACAACCATGCCTGAGGTAAATCACAAACGTGGATGCTGAACACATATCTATTTGTTGGAAGTCGCTCATTTAAATTTCAACAGCCGATAAATGTCCTTGAGACAGAAGAATTCTCCTTTCATCGTGCAACAGATAGTGTAAATGAGGGAACGTTATTGGCATCGGGGAGTCTAGTCGAAAAAAACATCTGATATTTTGACAATTCATTAATTCAATTTCCAATCACTCTTCATGTTAAGAAAATTTAATTACCTATGCCACATTCGATCAGTATAATTTTTTGCCCAAGTCTACTTGGTAGCACTGTCAAACGGTTTGTTAAATGCCTTGTATTTTTCCGTCCTCCATATCCAGTTAGAGGTAGCGATTGTTTGTCTGAGAAGATAGTTCTCGCCGGGGTAACAAGGTGAAATCAGTTTCTGATTACAGTTGAGTTGGAATGGTGAAAAACCGGAATTTTTATTGTCAATTTACAATTTATGTGGCACACATTTCCCATTGGCCGAGTGTGCTTCGCGTACTAATTAGGGTTCTTTTTCATTCAGATTCAAAGACATAAACTGTTCTTCATTTTCGTGATTGTCATATGCTTGCAGACAAATTGCAGGAAAACTAAAAAACAAATTTTGCCCCCGAAATGGTAGTGCATCAGGATGGTTTTTTTCTTGCCAAATTTTAAAAATTTGTGATGCGTTCATTTCGATAGTTAGATTCAGTCGGTCGTTATTCAAGACAGCGGAATCTATCTGTCTGAGACGAAGATTTTCAAGTAAGAATTATTTCGAAAAGCAACCTAATTTCTTTGATTTCCATTAGTTAACAATGGCCTGATCATTCTTTTCGATTCTGTCAATCAAATCGGTTCCGAAATGTTCCTCGAGACCAAATGTGACCGCCGCGGATGTGCGATGCTAATAAGCTCATTCAAAATTTAGAATAGCGACTAGCTTGCCTGAAAATTAGCAATGGTTAGCAAACTTCACTATTTCAAGTCTGTGATATATATGCATTAGGCAGCAATGATATTTTTTCGGGTGATACCCCAATTTGTTTGTTCTAGTCACTCAGGAGAAAGCGCCAACGAGAACTTTATCTAAACCTGCTGATGTTTCTCGATCACAAATTAGATTTCTGACAATAAGGACTTCTGTCGGCCACCGTCGAGGTTGGGCTGATAGGGATTGCTGTTAGCATTATTGTTAGTATTTGTAAAAGTTGACATTCTAAAATCTTTCGGTCTGGAAACTTCGAAAAGTAACAGTCAGCATGTGATTCCAATTAGAAGTGTGTATGGAAAGTCTTATTGGTTGTTTTTTGTTTTTGCCACAGATGGTTTCGCTGAGATTAGTAATCATTTAAGCGTGTTTATACGTTGGCGCTTTTTCAAGCGGGATTGTAAATACCAATTTTCTAATGACTAACTTCTGCCTATTTGCTGTGCTTTTGTCACACCCTAATCAAAATTTATTCATGCCGAACATAATTTGATTAAAAGCAAAGACGAAGAAAACATCAAACAGGACGTGGCAAAACCGTTATTGCGAATAATGGCCACAACAAAGCACTTCACAGAAGTGTTTTAATTAGCATACACTCACGGGGAAAACTATCCCCTAAATGCGATAGCAATATCTGGACCTAATGACAGCCGTGGTTTGTCATGAGCTGGTTCACGTCATCGTGATTAGGATTTGCGTTTATGACTGGTCGGCAAAAGCATGCGAATTATGGGGTTACGACGTAGTGTGCTCTATTTGTGGTATTAGGTTGCGTATCCGGTTTGCAGTAATAATCAAACACTGGGCGATTTAGAAAAATACATCAAAAACAATTTTCTTTAAAGTGCTGATTTTGAATATTTATAACATGCTACTGAATGTTAGAATTAGTGGTTGTTTGATAGCGCCCGCCTATCTCTGTTGTTTGTTTCTGTGGGTGAATGAAATTTTATCCTTTGTGAGAGGCAAGCAACAAAGAGCAACACAAGAGAAGAACAAACATGTCTAGTTGGAGCGATCACTTTTGTGAATGTTTGGTTTGCATCAAAATCAATAATTTGCCATCATGTTGCCATCCGAAAAATAAGTTACCTTCAACGGTTGCCCGAGGAAAATATGTGCCACTAAATTATTTTATTACTATTTTTATCTGAAAAGTAAGTATGCAAGAGGAGTGGGAGGATGAATTTTAATGGGTAAAGATTGGGACACTTTACTGCTTTGTGTTCCGCAAACTGAAAAAATAGTTCAAAATCTTACGGACAAAAGGAGCTTTGATAAGACGGTCAACAAATTGTGAGAAAAACGTAAGTAAGTCTAAAGAGTTTGTGATCTGTCAATATGGTTGAGCATAGCATGGAGATAGAATTATAATGAAACAAGGGCAAATTAATGTTAAGGGTAACATCTGAATTGCATTTTTGTTGTTGTTTGAGGTGAAATGGTTCAGAAATCAACCTCTAATTTAGTTTTATGCGGTGCTGAAATTTCCTCGGGAGTCTTCATCTGATTTTCAGGCAATCTGTTTTCCAGTTACAGGAAACATGCAATGACTGGTTAAATTGCTAGGTGACTATAATTTGAGGTGGATTACAGCGAATTTCAGATGGCTTGAGTATGATGAGATTCCTCCAGGCTGACATTGTTCAGAAGGTATGGTCCGTACACTTCACACTAAGCGATACTTCTATGTTAATTAGTTGTCTTTATTGTATGCTTCATACATGAACATGGTGGAAACGTGCTGCCCTGCAGCCGTTAGATCCACTACCCTGGGGAGTGGAAGCGGTCACCCATGAGGTTCTAACTTGAAGTATCAAAGAACGACAAGATATTATCAGGTAAAATGAGATAAAGATCCGAACGACTGCAACTTGTCACCTACCACCAAAACGACCAGCGAATTTGAGACCCGAACTACTGACTTTTCTGGTGAGACGACCGCTGCCGTTCCTTACAGTGACTTCAACTTTGTCATAAACCATGAGGATATTCAACGCTCTACATCACAGTTCTTACTGCTTACCACTTAAACGGGCTTGGATTTAAGCTGCTGTTTATTTTGTCGCAAACAGCTTGGTTCCGAACCTAGAGTAGAACAGGAATTTTTCATGTCACAGTCACCCAAAATGTGATGGGAATAAAATGAATGAACAGGCGACAGCTGAATAGTTCGTGGTTATTTTCTTCCACTCTTTCTGTTTAATCTTTTGCAACACCTTAATTAGATGCATTTAAAGTTGTTTGGGTCCTAGATTGTCATTGTGCAAGTGAAACTAGTACACTAGGACGTACCCTGAAGTGGTCTTGACAGAAGCGAACTTTACCTTTTCAAATTATATTACGTGGATTTCACTGCATGCGTGCGGTCTTCTCTCGTTTCCTCGAAGAGTGCACTAGGAGTTCGCGTAACGCTCAGACTCGGCTTACGTCAAACGCATACGATAGTTGTTACTTCCTGAGTAGAATTCGGCATGGTTCTGTTCAATGGATTTTGTTGTCAGCACAAGTGGTGAGATGTCATAATTCCCAACTATTATTATTATTATTCAAAGAATTCCTTATGGTAAGTATTTCACTATCTACTCTGTTTTACTTCGATTAATATTCACGATTGCATGTCAAATTTATTACCATAAATTACCATATAGTATGTGTTTACGGAGTTCCCTTTGCAATAAGTGATGAGTAATGCCGGCATGATGAGAAAACATTTGGCCCAAGCCTTTCATCATCCTTGATATCAATTATAAATGACTGAGCTACAGATGGATAGACCACCGCTCAACTCGTGTTTCCATGCCGGTTTCAACGAATATGCATTAAATCTAATAACGTCATTTTTCGGCCTTAGCTGCTTTGCTCGATTGACTCCGCTCTTCATTCTTTGTCGTAAATTTTCGTCTGCTTCGCGATTTCCCTAAACTTCCTGCTCTTGTTTCTGCCAACTACCTTCTTCTTCTGCAAGCGGTCCATTGATTCATGCCAATCGGAATTCACCGCGAGTTGCCCGGAAAGCACATCCGAGATGAAATACCCGGCATATCCACCTTTTACCCAGTTTCAGCTTCTTTGTCTATAGTGAACTATATTGTTCTAGTAAACGTTGACAGTACGATCATAAGTATTCGGACGCGGGATGGAGAATTTTTAGGACACGATGTTGTCTCTCCATAAAATCTCTTCAGAGGTTCCTCTGCACACATTTCGATCAAAGTACATTTCTGAAATTACGTGACTGGGAAACAGGTTTATAAACATTGTGCACTCTAAAATATTACAAAACTCCAACTGGAAGTGTTTGGGCCTGCTTGAATAGGTTGAACTGGACAAAGTTGGACTGCTCTGTGTCTTACTATTTAAGGAGTGAGAATATGGTCAAATCCCCTGATTATATGCGAATGTTTTATTTTTATTAGTAGGGAATCTCAAAATTGTTGCTTAAAACAAGTTGTAACCTTGGTTCACTGTCAGCAGATTGTCCCATAAACACGCAGCGGCTACTAAGGAGTCATGACAGTTTCGAAATTGTGTACCTGGTGACCTTTTCGAAACCAAATTTTTCTTGCCGACATGCATCACAGTTGTGTTTTTAGGCTATCTTTCGACTTTTGATACTGTTTGTGGGGCTGTACTATGGAAACCTGCCACAGAAGCTAGCATGGGCTGTCATTTCTTATATCTCCGGGTCCATGTTTCATACCCCGAAGAAGCAAAATATGGTTGCTGTAAGGGCTCATTTCTTTTCACATTATTCTCTTGGGGTCTACCCCAAACCTTGTTCTCTGACTACTCAAACAATACGTAAGTAGCAATAACGGCGACATTTCGAAGCATTGTGAAAGCGATAATAATTCGATTGTGTACACGTTGCCTCATGATTGAGGAACCATTTATTTTTATCTCATTCTGTTTTTTAAACCTGTTAAGTTATAGGAAAGCTTATGCTTAGCTAAGAAGAAAAGCGAATGGATATGGTGTGATGAATGCAAAAAATGAACTGCTTTCGTTTGCATACAATAAATATGACCCGTAATATGTGTCCTGAATCAAGTGTGGATTTGCATTGTAACGTTGCCCATTGCTTTTCGGCTGATTTCCCACCAAATGCACCAGGAACTATTCAGCATTTCACCGTTCATGTCTCCAAAGCATTGCCAGTGTTTGACTTGGACGCTGCGTAGGAAAGATGAGCTTGACTTTCGAATATTAGGTGCCGGTAATCTCTGTTTATCGGCCAGATATATTATCAACCTTCAGTCGGGATTTTATTATTTTTAAGATATACATCGAGGTTGCCTTAGTTTCGACTATTTGTTTCCTCGTCGGAATCGCAATTGGAAGGTATGGTCAAATTATGATTTGACCTCTTGGCACGGATTACTTCGTAATAGATATGCCCTCAGGTGGAACACATTGACTTACCAATAAATAATCTACTACTGAAGGATTTTGAACCAATGAAAAACGGCAGACCCTGAAATCTTAGGAAATTCCAGTTAAATTAATTCATTCAGATAAATAAAAGAAAGCGTCTAAAGACATAATCAAAATATTGGTTAATCACGATTATGTTCAACTCTGACGCTTCACTATTTGACCTACTGTTAGTCTAGGCATACACTGAAGACTACACTTTCCGCGAAATGAGTTCACTTTGGGGCCGATAGTGTAAGAAATATCCGTCTGGTATATCGTAGCACCGTGAATTTGTAATATATTCTTCTAGACCGAAGACTGCTATATAACGTCCACTTTGACTAAATCAGAATGGAAACATTCAAAGTCGAAATACCTTAAATTTTACCCAAAGTGTGCAAGACAGTTATCTATATTACTGATAAGCATGGAGAAATGAAATTTTGGACCAATATGATCTCTTCCCGGTGAATCGTGGATGTGTGCAAAGTTGCAAACATAGAACCCTTGTGGTAGTCTAGTAGTCTTCTTCCGGTAGCCACTAGAATCTCATTTGGATCGTTGGAAGCGCTAATGAATGTTAAATTCAATCGAGGTTAGCCTGGCCTGGGACGCTAAGAAACCGCTTGATTCGTAAATGTTCTATCATCAATTTACGCTCTCAAAGTTTCAGATGAAGTGCCAGTAAGAAACTAATCAAGAAGTGTACATTTATGGGATGGCTGGACAGGAGATTACCGGGTACACAGACCTGGACAACGGCAACAAACATGAAACCACTCAAGTGTTTTCGCGGGAATTTCGCCCATCCTAGCTTGTGCGAAACTCACCATGGACAACAAAATCTTGCTAGACAAGTTTAACTTCTTTTAGAGTTTTCCAAGAGATTTCCAGGCCTAAAGGATAACAAATACAAGAAAAGAATGGACTTTCTCTGAATAAAATTTTGAATGCATGTGGTTACGTGACAGATGACTTGCACCCAGTGACGTCTAGTCTCTAGAATGTTTCGCTTCTTATTAGTTTTTGTCTACACGTCTCCGTTTGTAATCCTCAGACAGTGATTGTCAAGTGTGAATTGAAGCTCTTATGACAAACAATGAATTATAGGGATGGAAAAACTCGGACAATCTGGCAGATATCCCTCGAAATTTATTGTCGTTCCTTGCAGATATCAGTAATCATAGACTTATCTTGCAATGTCAGCGGATTTCTTTTGACAACTTTTAGGTTTGTAAGATATCAAACCTAATATCAGAGGAATTTCTGCGCGGGCAAAAGTTAGAATAATCTTTGAACACTGTTGATAAGTTTGTATCTTACGTGCTACCAGAAATACAGTCCATCTCAATTTGGATTAAAATTAGTCGTTTTTGATATGATGATTATCCGCAGCACTTATTGAGGCGGACTGGGATAAGCAACAGAACCACGAAAGCACCAACCCATTGACTTGGCCAAAACTTCAGATCTTAGGAACTCGAACTGATTTTTCTGGTTCGATTATTCTATATCTTGAATCAGTACGCATGAATTAGTGAGTATTGAACTATGGTGAGTTTTGATTGCTGACTCTTATTTAACGATGGTGCTGCGTACGCGGCATAAACTTAGAACGCAAACTGTCTCGCTGATGCTGACCACTATTCTGCGGAATACAAAAATCAATTCGTGGTCGCTCATCTCATTTGGATTAAAGATTGATTTTAACGCAGACCCAAGCTTACGCATTGCCAAATGCATTGTAAAATTCACAACACATACGCATGCACATTCATACGTAAATATAGTGATATATGCATACATGTCCACCATCGCGTCAAAGTAACGAATACCATTCGCTAAGCAAATCTGATTTCAAAAGTACCGACAAAATTGAAGAAAGTCATCAAACCACGCATCCTCATTGCATTCAGTTTTGCATTGTTTGACTGAACTTCTGTCGTGTTTCTTTTCAACTGTATGCATTGCTTGTGTGCTTGTGATTGTTTGTGTATGAAACACGGCTGGGTTTCTCGTTGAGGTGTTCACGATTGCTATGGCAAACACCTGGGAGATTTCATTACACACGTCATGTGGAATGCGTAGATAAGACGCTTTTTCTAATCGTTATCCGAGTTCAGTCACTACGTTTATCTCGTGAGAACCTGAGACAGATTGTGTACGGGTAACAATAAACAATACGAACATAGACAAACCAATCGAGTGGCGTGACGAACGTGAAAATATTATCAAGTTTTATTTTCATTGTTAGTGTGAGAAGTAATATTGTTCTACTAGATGAACAAAGTATATGGTGCATCATTAATTAACAAAAGTTTATTGAATAGCAGCACCTCTTACCTCTTGACAACGGAAGGCAAATTCACTAGGATAGCAGATTTAAATTGCGACAAAATGTCAAACTTTTGATAAGTGCCAGAACACATTTCGGTTGACCAGTGAAAGTAATGGATGCAAGTGATCAATAAGAGTTCATAATGCTGAACTCCAGTTTCGAATCTTTTATTCATATGTTTTAGCAATATTTGCATCGTTTTATACATATATTGTTTTCAGGAATACAAGGTCAAGCAATGATTAGATAATAAGCTAAATTTTCAGTTAGCTTTGGTAGTCTTAACCGATGAAATATTCAAGGATTACTGTAAGTTTTCATGAAGTAATTCGCCATGTGTTATCATCGCTCAAATCACCATTAAGAAACCATGGAAGAACTGTACAGCTGTTTCATTCTTGTTAGGAATCATCAGCAGTGCATATCCACCGCGCCCAAATTGGGACGCGAACCCGGGACGAATGATTCTCAGTCGAACGCCTTAGACATTACGCTACCGGGCAGGCTCTCAGTGGCTTGTTGAACTTCACCACATGATGTTACTGTAAGTACCAAAAACATTTGGCCAATGAACTTCCTTAATAAAACTGTTTGATGTGCACAAATGTTTGCATAAAGCACTCCAGGCTATTTTGTGAGTTTACTGTTAGCCTTTTGGATTTCGTGAGATAGATGTTTCTGTCAACTTTACTAAATTCGCGATTGTGTGCGGAAGTTTTCGAATACTGCGGTGAGTTTTGCCCACCTTAAGGCTGGCAAACTAAGTGTGGTGACTCAAACTGGAGGATTGAATGCTGCCTACCGATTACATTCATATACTTTAAATAGATAGTCAAGTGACGTTGGCAAATTGAACATGGTCATCGCAACATGTAAAACGAGTCTGTTTTGTTGGTCTGTCCGTTTGACTTCATATTTGTAATGTTAATACGTTTCCGTCCCAGAGTAAGATAGTTCCGTGTGCTTTTGTGTCGCTTTGAAGATCGGCCAATAACTAAAATTTACTGACCCAGACAAGAAAGTTTCTTAATCGGATGATTTGCTTCCGTGTTTTCGTTTACAGCTATTGTGGTCTCTGTTTTGACTTGGATTATGAATTTCTTAAAGAAATTATTTATCTGAAGATTAAAATGGTTTTCACATCAGTTGCTAATTTTCGAGCAATTTATTGACTGAAATTGTAACATCAAAATACGAGAATTTCGTCTCATTCGATAGAAAAAAGTCAGAAACCTCAACGATATTTGGATCACATAATCTGTGATTAAAGAAATCTTTCAGATGCAGTTGATAAGCTAAATGAATATCACACAGCTTTTCGGTCTGGTAGCGAAATTCAACAAGTGACATTCTTCACAGTGCATAGCATCCAATTAATTTCCAATCTAGAACCATGAAGATCCATTCTGCTTGTTGCTAGGTAATTGTAGCCTTCAATGTTTCTACGTTAGCGTCTGATTTCTGATCGAAAGCCTTACATGCCAGCGTTTAGTTTCAAAAGTAGAACTTAGGGATACCAATGAATATGTGAACACGAAGACAGAAAGACTTTCTCTACTGTTCAAATTAACCTGAAAGATATTGGATCTAGCCTGCCACCCAACAGTATTTGAACAATGTAGGTGGCATTTCGCCTTCGCTGTTCACCATAGATTAATTGTCAACATCCAGCGATTTTAATCTAAATTTTGCTGGTTCTTACCCTCCCGTTGGTCATCCAATTCAGCTTATCAGCGGCAGTCAGTTGGTCCTAACCACCCTCCCCTTAAAATAACGTTTATCTTTGTTTTATTAATCGAAAAAATGGAAGGACTGGGAGGATGAAGTTGATTTTCTTTACAACAAATGATTTGTAAAGCTTAAAAAGCCTTCAGTTTAGTCTTCAGCGCCCACTAGTTTTAAAACTCATTAACTTGTACTCTTATGAGTATTGCAATTGCGCACAGAAAGACAGAGAAACGTTCTTCCAGTTTTTCCATACTCTCGTGGAACAGAATAGATCATAGGCACTGCGTTCGTGGTGAATCTCTTACTCCACGGTTAGTCATTTGATTATCATTCTGCATGAATTTTCGCTTGGCAAAAGGGTCTTGTTTCATGTATACTGACGACATTGGCATACCATGCTCAGGTGTTTTCCCTTTTATATTTGAGTACTATTGGCCAGGATTCTGAAGAAGCTTTGTAATTCTAACTACTAAACAGCATGACCTAACAACAGATTCTGGAAAAATATTATTTACTGCAGACTTTCAAATGACTAGCAATTAGCTTGTGAACTCGGTGACTTTCCAGTGCTTCATTATTGTTTATAAATGAAGTTCTCTTTAAAACTTACCCAAGGTGGATGCTTTGAACGATGTCGCACAACGCAGGTCACTGATTGCTCGATGTATCACAAAGTTTGGTGCTTGATTTCCACGAGAAACGATTCGTTAGTAATAAAATCCAAATTTATTTGGCTAGACAACAGCAATACTCAACTATTTTCTTGAATCATTTCTTAATAGTCTGTTCTATGGCTATGGCAATTTTTCTGAAACAGTTTTTTAAGTACTTCTGTAAGTTTTTATCGAGGAATACGATTGCCAACTTTGTTATCAAGATTAACGAAAGCCGTATGCCGTTGTGCTGCGTCGCTTCAACTGAACCCTGCGTCGTAAAACACTCGTCGGTTAGAAGCAAAGCACCCGAGAAGCATGACCAGTGGTTGCAACATACTACTCACGTTTTTCATTCTGCATTTGTTTTCCGTGGATTAACAAATCAAAATAATACTATGAGCTGAAAACAAAAATTTTTCCTAAAGTTGAATTACGCTGCCGATGCCTGATGAATCCGAGGCGTCATTCAGATAAATTCCTATATTGCCAACCTGAGACCATTAAAGAGAAATTTGGCTGGTTTGTTTTCGTCAAACCAATCGAAGATTTTATTGGATTTGCTAGCCAGTGAGCAGATCACAAATCGGGAAAAAAGGAGACACCAAAAATCTCAGCATTCAAATCGCTATGCGCCTCGTGAAAAGCTTCACAATGCACTTAGTAATCACGCGCGATTAGATTAGGTAAATTCCTTCAACTGTGGAAAGAGATAAAACAGATCCCACTGATGTTGATAGCCATGAGAAACCAAAAAGATCTGTCGTATGCAAATTTAGCACATATCTATTCACTCAGTCGAATGCTACTAAGCAGGTACGGCGAATTATCTATTAAATTGACAAAACCTGTAACGTGTAGAGAACATTTTTCACTTGTAATTTCAAACTTCCTTTTGAAACACGTTGTCCCTAGATGCTATGGACTTGGTGTTTGAAAAACGGGAATCTCATATGCTGTCACTACCTGCTTTCCTATGGAATATTTTCCTTTCCAGCCTTTGAATTACCCATTCTGACAATGGATGATGGGCAACGTCGGAATGTCTTTTCACATTTGTCAGACTGTAGTTTTCCACAATTTTAGCGAATTTGTTTCGCATATTTGGATTATTACTGTCCGGTGCTAAGGAATCGCGCACAATTCCAAATTTGTCCAACCTGTCTCGATCGTTTTCCACAGTCAAACAAAAGTGATATTTTAACCACCGTTTGCAAATGTCACGCCAATAACAATAGCCATTGAAGTGCATGAATGAGTTTGCGTGTCCCGTTTATTGAATGCATTCTCCTGTTCTCATTTTAGGCTACGTAAATGTGATGTGTCACTACGTTCTTCTGGAAGCAAAACAGACAACCAGGAATGAAAAAACAAAATCGGCTTGGTTTGCCACGTAGATGTCCACGAGAATGTCGCCAAATATGCCGTGGGCAAATGGATGAAACAACATCGTTTTGTGTGTGCCACAAAATATTGTTCTCCACTAATCCGAACTTCCCGACTGATTTTGTTCAGTGTCCATTTGCTTCTGCAAAAAGGAGAAACTTATGAACTAATACGCACCGTTTTTATTGTTGTGACAAAGTCCTCTGCATTTCGATCTGCTATATCACATGCCACAACTCCAGGCCATGCAGAATAGGCGGACCACAGTTGCGGTTGACATGCCACCGCGTGTTTAACCATTGGAAGATAATTAATTCAACCTGGATCAATTTACCACTAAAAACAGGTCTCCAATGGTTGATAAAAACCGATAAAAATTTGGATACCAGTTACAAGACTGTACACACATATATATATATATATATAAGGTGTAAGTGGTATCTGGATGAGTGAACAGCATCTGCTCAGAAGCACGCGACCGATTTCGTGGTTATGGCCGCTCGTCAGGTATGCGTACCCGGTAATCTTTTGTCCAGACATCCTTATACTTGTATATTCCAAATTGTTAGGTTTGCATATATATATGTGTATATGCTCACGGATATAATTACGGACCCGCGGTGGTCATAAAGTTGGCATTAAGACAATTCAAAGGAAAAGTTCCGAGTTAGATAAAATGCGTGCATAAAACTTAAAATGCTTATAATTTTGCCCTTTAATTCTTGTTAGTTTTCAAGACGGTCATTGTGGTTGGCTTAAACTGTCCTGCTTTGCCTAGCAGGCAAGTTTGAATGTGTAGACAATTAAACGATTGACAATGGAAACAAATAAAATTGAATACAGTGACGTCTATTGTGGCCGCCTTAGTGTAACTAAATGTAACTAGCTATGTTACACCACACAACGAAGTTTGGGTAAACAACTGATGTTGCTTTGATAACTGGCCTAGATTAAGGGACCACCATTTTGGAGCAGTTGTGCATTGTAACTGTTAATTACGGTAAATTTAACTGTCACTGTCTAAACACATTTGACTTGTTCATTGGGGTATTGAATGCCACCCTAAAGCTACCAAGGAAACATCAGTTTTCTACTCACAGCTCGATATGTGACGTATTGTTTTAGTTAAATTTAACCACACTGAGCTAATTGATTTGGCTACAACTACGTAATGCTAATCGTTTTTATCCAATTTCAAACACAGCGGCTGAGTTTTCTTGCTGTCGTCTTCGACTACCCTCTGTTGTCTGACATGTCCCACTTATTTCAAGGAAAGTTTGTTCTTTATGGTTTCGTTGTCCGTGTCAACAAAGGAATTATCATTTATGAGATAAGTATGCCAATCTCTTTCTGGGTTGAATCGTGGACCTCCCTAGCTTGGATAAAACGGAATTATAATTCAAACAGGTTAACTACGTTTTGTGTTTTCTTCAGGTGCGCCTGGGAAGTACCAAGTTCAATCCAAAGAGTTGAATTAACTGAGTTCCATAGAAGTGCAGCACCAGATCATAATAGATCATGATTTTGAGTATCTTCCAGGTGCATGGAAAGTCACCGACTTAGTTTCAAGCTGTTATTCTTAGGCGTATCAGCAATTTTTCATCACGTACTAGCGTCGGTGTCTCACGGTTGCATCGCACACGTTTCCTCGCTATTCAAATTGGGAGTGGCAGTGTGTAGGTTAAGCAGGTTGCTGATTGAACATGTTTCCTAATGGCTGCGCTCAGCAATGTGGACGAATCTTATGAAAGCTAACAAACAAGGCCAAGACCAAGAACATTTCTAAATGCATTCAAGAAATTCTTAACTCGCAAGCAAAACTTGGACAGTGAAACTGCCCATGTGCGTTTGTGTACAGGTGCAAACAACGTGGTCCGACAGAGAAATTTTTCCGGTTCCTAGCCGGTGGTGGTGAAGCGGGTAAGGTCCTGGCGCTGGAACGAAAAGGACGCGGGTTGGAATCCTCCCGCCGCCGATCAACTTACCCACGCGACAGCCCATTGTTGGCCGCTGACCTCCTCCTGAAAAGTGATGCATACTTTCGTTCCCATTAATGAAACAAATAAAAGATAAATTATTCTCCTCAGATGGGAGATACAATAGACCTTTAAACTAAGGTATTTGCCTGCCTATCGAAGTCGACAATCGATTATTTGATAATTTCCCCTTGCAAGGTTAGTGTTTGTCAAACTGTCATACTCCTTACCCCGATCAAAGTTCAGCATAACTGCGTGATATCGTACTGTGATCGTGCTTGTCGATAAACTAAACGAGAAAGCCGCATGGCCAGGCCACTTAATAACCAAGAACTGAATTAGCTGCCGGGCTAATTGGCCAGAGCAAGCTAGTATAAAAGATTCCTTTTGGACTAGGATGGATGTTTTTTACTTGAATTACTGAGCACTGGTGACATACAATCGGAGTTCGCACACATCGATAAAACAGCAGATGTTCTCCTCTATTTTTGGCTTGGCAAAACACCTTTTCTGCGAAAACTTAAATTTTTTCATTGTCTGACTATATATTCAATGAAATATCGTTCTTTCTGCTCTTCATAAGCTGATCACTCCGAATCGCAAATAGAATGCCACATACTTTAATTCGCATTGAATAAATTTGTCCCGGTTAAATTCTTTCCTAGATAAAATACCAATTTTAAACTAGATATCTGTGCAACCAAACCGACGGATAATACTGCCTTCGAGACTGAAAACACAGCACAATAAGGCCAAAATCTTCGAAATTAGTTGGGAGCCGATGAACTATGAAAAAACCTCAAATATTCAAAAACCAGCAAACCTGAAAAGGGAACCGGAAATCCATCGAACCCAAAGAAGTTTGAGGATAACCCCCATTTTGTTTGTGGTTGTTGCTCAACCCGGAGGTTTCTTGGAGCAGTTCGACCATTTTTGGCTCCTTGAATCAGAGCTACCAGGAATAGAACATTTGCCTATATCGAACGGGGCAGCAGCTTGTGCAGTTTGCATTTCAGAAAAATCTAAGCAAAAAGGGTATGCGCAAGGCAAGGTGACTAGTGCAAGATGAGACTGAACTAGGGAATACTGTGATGTTTAAGGTGTAACATTTCATCGGGTTGGATAACTAGGCGTTTGAACGAATAGGCCTGAGAGAACAACTTAATTTTCGGAATTATCCTGCCTATGGTATCACTTTTGCAGCTAATATTATTAATATAACGGTAATAACAGCTACTATCCCCAATGTTGTTGCTGCTACAACTATTGCTACAACTTGGGATAACATATGAAGTCAACAGGCGTATTGGGAAAATTGCTCTTCAGAAACGACAAATTAGGGATTTTTAATGCAAGCAGTCATAAATCACAGCTTTGAGAGTGCGAACGAGAAAAATAATTCCGTGCAATTAAATTTGGCCTGAACCGACAATTTGTTACCTGGTGATACATTTAGAATAAGATATGCAGGAATGAGTGTTTTTGGTTCTACTAAAAACAGCAAATGTTAGAAGGATTATTGTCATTCTTTTGATACCACTGTTACTAATGAAAGTGTTTCATTAAGACAGTCAGTAATAATTTTATTGCTAATGCTATCGCCCTGGTGTCCAAATATTTAGATCATTACCCGAAGATAAAGGCATGATATGGATTTGTCTCGATTCCGCTCGATCAGTTGTGTTATGCAGCCAAGCTAACTTTTCAGCACAACAATTTAGGTTATTCGCACGTGTTCTAGGGGTTCAATGCAACCATCTCAGGAGTTGTTTTCCTGATTAGACAAATCAGCCAGTCTAAATCAAACTTGAAATTCTAAGTATGTTTGCTTATTCAGTAGGGTTAGACAGATTATAACAACCTATGAAATCCGAGGATGAAGGGTCTTTCTTTGCTTTGGGTTAACTTCCCCAAAATCAATGGCTTTCCCCAGCTGGACCTCATGAAAGCTGACAAATTTTCCAGGCCATATTCAAGTATATTACTGCCAGTAATGTTGGTCTTGGGATAATTTAAACATCACCATGATTGGCATCAACATCACGAATATTCCTTCTTCCGTCTAGACGTATTAGATCACATAAAATTTTACCATTATTCATTTCCAAAATGAAGCGGCACGTAAAGTCCATATGATCTGAGCCTCACCAAGTTTCGTGGGAAGTTTCACTCATTACCTAAGAAACAAGTAGGGAAATGTCGACTGTGGTTGGCCAAACAAAGACACAATTCAAGCTTCCAACAAAGTGTGTCTCACGACCACTCTACTGCTGGCACAATCCTCAGACTAACAATAAGGTAGTCCACGCTAACTTTGAAATTTTCCGCTGTGTTTATTTTTCACAATAAAATAAAGCTTTCTGATTGTATTGAAAGCAAGACTGTTATGTTATTAGATATTGTCCAGAATTTTCAGTATCATACGGGAACGCTGCACCTGTAGCTGGGCTAGTACCAACCTTTAAATATTCCTTATGGAATTTATTTTATATCATCTCAACCTTCTCACCAATGAGCAGTCCAGCCATGTGCACTCTTAAGTTCAAAATTTTATGGATGTTCCAGGCACACCCTTATTCACATTTTTACTTGAATTAGTGAAGAGAGCTTGATTTTACAAAGGGATTATTAGTACCAATGCCGCACTGTAAAATCTGGCTTTAGATTCATGGGCAATTGAGTTTTTGAATGCTTTTATAGCACCGTTGTTTGGTGGGAAGGCAAGATTCTATCCTACTTCTCGACCCATCAAAAATGACACAAAAACGGAATACTAGGTATGAAACTATGTTGCTGGCACTACCAGGAATACACTCCCTAAGAAACGAACATGTATAAAAAGTCATTAATGTTCATTCTTTGCTTCGCAAAAGATACTTACCGAAACTCCGAGAAATTATTTCCTGGAAAATAACGTTCTATTTTGATCAACAAAAGAACAAGCCAAAACCACATGTGATATCCTACCAGATATTCGCGATACTTCCGTTAAAATCAGCACAACGGTGAAGCTGTCATTTCGTGACCTCTAGAAGTAGATTTTTTCCACTCAATATGGCCTTAATTTTCCTGAGGACTGTAGGCACACATTTTATTTGCCAGTTGACCAAAATTAAAACCAGAAGAGACGGATAAATGTAATGCCTAACGAATATTAGACAATTTGTCTCAATTCGCTTTTCATTCCCTAAAAGCTACGGCGTCCATTTTGCTCAAGTTAAAACGAACCCGGACTGTCTCTCCTATTCGCCAGTTTATCTAATTTTCCCGGTTGAAGAGAAACACGGACAATCTTATATGTGTTCCCAAGTGATACATGTAACGACAGTTTATTTAATGTTTTCGTCGCCAGTAAGTCAACGAAAAAATTAAAATTTTAACAAATTAATGTATTCCGTTCCAAGTGAATATGATTTACTTTTCCATTTGCAATCGTTTTCTGAACACCTTGCTTAGTTGGTTCGATTTGTTCTGATTTGCCTATTCAAAGATTTAATAACATAAAACAATCCGACTGTCGGTACCGTAAATTTGATGAATAATTAAATGAGGAAGAAACCAGTAAACCAATATTTAGTGAATTATTCTCAAATTGATAGAAAACCGGATAAAGCATGAACAATTTATAGTGACACAAAATTGTCATTGACATTTTGATCAGAATTTCATGGATTCAGCAGCACAGTAAAAACGTTAAATAAGAATTTAGTGAGTGATATTCATATGTAATGACTATTAAAACGGCAACATATTCAGATCTAATAAACAGCAATCTGCATCAAAAGTTAATAAATACGGTTCAATTTGTAAAGAACAGAAAAAGTGCACAGGCTCATTGATAAAAGTGAACATGATTAAGGTTCTGTGATGCAGCAATGAACGCCCACGCCCAATTCCAGATGGGAAAACTGTTCATTTTTGAAACATCTCAATGAAAGTTACTATTTTGTGTCGTCGAGGTACGAGATAAACATAGTTGTGCAATCAAAAGTTTGGAAAATTGGGTGCTTCTGTGGTTTTGTCTAAGGTTCCGATTTGAAAGAGAATTCGCTTTTGACCTAGTGAATTTCCTCGATTTTCTAAATACGTAGGAATTATTTGTCATTTATACGGTTGGCGTAGCTTTTGTAAGAACTATGGATATACTAATCAGATGCTTTCGGAGATCAGAGAGAATTCTGGAGTCATTCTGATCACTAGGATTTTGATAAATTATTTTCAAATGCATTCTCTAGTTCAGAGAAAATTTTCTCAAAAGTTTACCCAAATTTGTAGTAAACAGATGGGTTTGCGACAGCCGAAACTGTTATTAATAGATCATAACAAACTAATTCCTTTTATCACTCAGGAACTATTCAGAGTTGCTAGCACGGAAAATATCCTTAGGAAACCCTTTTATGCGAACCAGAAGTAATGAAGTTGGGTATGAAAGTAAACCGTTTCATGTAATTTCATGTTTTAACAAAAGTTGTCACATGCAAGACTACAACTATATACTTATCTATGGGCCTGCCGAGTCATGCTTTTCGCCACAGAGTTTTCGTATCTTTGTCACTATCGGTGTGCCGGTTTGCATTCTATTAAGTTGCAGTCACGCATGACGAAAACAGCCGAAAATCAACGTCAGCCAAACATTTTTGAGTACCTGCCTCAGAGTGTTATGAGGTCAATGCGGGTTCGATGCCGAGCGTGATCAACGAACTTATCCCTTATATCCTCGAACATCTGTTAGGCAAGATAATAAAAAACTGTTGTAAAGTGGGCTTTTCTAATTCAGCCGTTTTCGTCAATTCTAATTTATTTCGACAATACGTATGTGCTGGATATTTGAAAATTCGTTTGTTCTGGAACTAATTTGATTTGTTTTTCATTCACATCTACCTGGTACTTTTGGCACCATTTAGATTACAAATACTGAAACTTGGACTGCTGATTCGCCGAAAATAAAATATGAAAACAAAATATGAATTATTAGGTCTGGATTGATTAAACCGGCCCTCCCCAAAGCACGCTGGTGAGGACTAGTAATCATCCTGTAGAGAACACCTGACTTGGTGGGAGGAATTCGACTGGAGTTAACGGGTCAGGTACCGTGTATCGTTTCTAGGCTGTCGAACAGCGCTGGGTGTCATTGAGGGTGACACCTGAGCAAACCTAACTCTATTGCTCAGCATGGGAGTTAGTTGATGGCACAGTGGCAACACAAAGGCCTTTCATTTGGAAATCTTGGGCTCAAACCTTGAAAATGATGGAAAATATGCATCACTGATGAGCTCTAATAAGAATGTAGCTCGAATATGGTGCCTCTCGAGTGTAAGTATGATCAAATTGTGCTTTAAAGTTGGGGTCCGAATGACAGTCGCGTCAGCGTGGAATACACTAACCCTACACGCTATTCGCAAGTGGTCGCAGGCTCCATGCTTAAAAGTTAAAAAGTTGGCGGCTTAATCGTTGTTTTTGACAACCTGTAAAAAATAAACTTCATTGTATGCAGTAGCTTTTCCGATATGATAGAACAGAAGGTTCATATTAGGTCTTCATTGGGATTAGGTATCGGAAGTATTACTCTAATTCAATTTGGTAACCTCAACCTGAGGTGGTCAACCGTTTCGAGGTGGAGAGTGGAAACTAGAACAGACAGCTCGAACTGCAGTTTCTATTCTGCTTTGCATTCCGCCTGACAAGCAGTTGCAGACTACTGAACAAAATTTCCTTCTTCCACTATGAACTCTGAATTTCACAAATCCGACGCAGAACCATGAATAAACGTTTAAATTCCTTTTTACTCGAAGGCATCATGAAATTAGATTTCCAAAGATAAAATTTCATGGGTAGGTACATGAAGGTGTCTATGATGTTCTTGTGTGATTTGCGCGAGAAAGAAAGCACATGATGTGCATGCATTATATCCGTCAGTCTTGCAAAAAGTGGTTTATTATGCGGGCTGTCTAATTCTGATACACAATAAACGGTCTAGGGTGGAACAATACGCGGCATATTGCTAGACCATGTCAGAAAGTCGACATTGATCACAAAAACGCATTTTCTCGGCTTATCGTTTGCCAGCGAGGACTAAATGTCAGTAAAATGCAAGACACCGGGTGCTCAAAATCATAAACAGGGTATTGATCTTTGCTTTTATCGGAATATTGTGTGACTTCAAGAAAGTTTTCATCATGCGATATTAACGTTCAACTTGCCAGCAGGAAACCTTGGAAACACTTTTATCCTGGGAATCGTCGCCCGAAATTGAGCCTGTTCGCTTACCTTAACACGCAAACTAGAATGAAAAGGTCCGGGAATCTGCAATTTCCTTTGGAATTATGCAATGCGCCGTGGTTACCATCACGCAGACGCAACGAAGTATATGGCTTCACGTACTGCACAGCTTATGAATGGGCCGAACAGAAAGACTGCTTTAAGCACAGAGAACACCACGTTATTCTTGCAGAACTAACTTATGGCTCCGAGAGTTGAATTTTCTGAATATGTACGCGAAATGACTAATTTGCTCATGCCAAACAGAACACCAAATTGCATCCGAAACAAGCTCTACAGGAGTTAAACATTACGCTTCCTCTTGCACTACTGGCTTAACTTTAAGTAGTTGGAAGCTGGACAGGTCAATAACCCTTGGTGTCATTCGGCAGCAGTGTTTAAAAATCAGTGACGGTTAGACCCGGATGCGTTGTACTTCATGAAACTCCTTAGTTGTAAAACTGGCTTATATCGCAGAAGTCATATTACCGAAGGCTCAGTTTTGCGCGAAGAATAGTCAATTGGATACTACTGAAATGCAACGTGAAGCGAAACTTTGGTGTTAAACGATTTAATAATCTGCGAAACAACTAACTATGTGGCTCGATGGGCTTTTATGGTTGATCAACCTGTCTTGGACGAAATATCAACCTAATTCATCCCCTGAACATCGTGTAATTAAATTTCGATTTTTCTTCACTGATTTTTTGATCATAAATCGGGCAATGGATGGTTCTGGTGAGCGTAAAAATATGCCGGGCATTTTGTCCTGACGAATGTTCCGACTTGGAAACCGGTAATTATATTTCCGGATTAGAACATGTTATGCTAAATTATTGGTTAGACTAATTATAACAATCACGTATTCCCTTATGTGCCCCTATCCCATGCTCTCTCGCAGAAGGTGCCATTGATTGTTACAAACAATATCCCTTTGTCAAAATTCAGTAATGCGCACACAGCACCAATAAATTATTCCAGATACTAAGAGGATACATAAGCAAACTGAAAACAAGAAATATGAGTGAGTACTGTCTCCTCACTATTCATTCATATCACCCTACTCATGGACTGTGATGTGTGCTGGAGTCAGTTAAGAAGAAAGACAATCTGGTTGATGACACAGACGATTCCGTGGTGGATTTTTCCAGAAACTGCAGCAGTATGAAGTTCTACTTACAATCATAATGCTTGCCAAAAGGACTACCGCTGAAAGTTATCACCATATGTTCAGCGGCTTCATTTTCACACTACGTCTTGCAGGCGATCGCACTATTCGTGTGTAAGCTGCATTAGAAAGTGAATACAAAAATATTAAATAATTTCTATTAGAGTGGTGAAACGGATAAAAGAAACAAATTGAAAACGCAAGCCTCTCTTTTATTATTCTCAATGGTGCAAACGAAACTTGATAAATGACGCTGAAACTGATCGAAATGTTCATTTACGGAAGTGTTCGATGGAAACTGATTGGTAAGGTCCAAGGCAGATAAAGATTTACGACAATGAGTTCGCAATCATTTTAAAAATGCATGATGAGTAGTCGAATGGAAACCGATTACAGTCAAATTAAAATGTGGCTTAATATTTCACTATGTGGGTGGTGCGCAAAAGTTAGAAAGTTGAAATGAAAGTTTTCATGTGCCTGGACAGATTTACATAAGATAAAGGTTGCCGTTAGACACTATGAATCTTAAACGGGAACTGTTGAGCGACATGAACAAATGAAAAGTCTACCTGTTTTTTGTTTTTCGAGACTTTCTCATAAGATTTTTTTCACATTTTTTACTGTTCTGTAAGGGGTAACTTTGCCAACGAACTGGACAATGCATCAGTCGGATTTCCCAGTCTCAGCTTCAAAACACGTGCACTGAATAATGCAATACTTCCATATTTGTCAGTGAGAAATTTTATTGCTTTGGGCTGTTCACTGGGCTGGGCGTTTTACACAACGCAAATTAATCCCTCGTACAGCAAAATGTATGTAGGCACCTCGGTTTAACTCATATTATGCTAACATACTTACCCTTATGATATCTCGCGGTCAGCCTTCATTCATTTTGCTGCCTCACACGTATAAGAATGATGGTATTTATTTTGCATCAAATGAAAAACACATTACCGTAATATGGGCCGACCTCTGAATCGGATGCAGAATATGTCTTTTCTAATTTCATAAATGCAGTCGATTCTACCCCAAAATTCAGCAATGCTGCAGATATTGAGTGTGATTGATTGACGTTTCGGCAACCGGGAGTAACCCTTCGCAGGGCAGGTCACTCAGTGGCCACAAAAACCTCAGAAGATGCACATTATTTTGATGAACTTCTAATCTTGTTCTGTTCGGAATTGCCAGGACATTTTATATTTTGTTAACTCCTTCTTTTCAGTAGTATGTTTTGCATAAGGATGGATGAACAAACTTTCCCGGAAGCACACCATCGCTTTCGCGTTTATTGCCGCTCTTCAGGTATGCGTATCCGGTATTCTTCTGTCCAACCACCCCTATACTAGTGCGCTCCGTTTTAGTTTCTCACTAGAAACACAATTGATGTGTTAGTAGTAGGATATAAAATGTTTTCCTCAAGTAATTCACCATGTGATATCATCGCTCAACTCACCACTAGGGAACCATGGAAACACTATACAGCTGTTTCACCCCTGTTAGGAATCATGAGCAGTGCATATCTACCGCGCCCGAACTGAGATGCAAACGCGGGACAAACGATTCTGAGTTGAACGCCTTAGCCATCACCCTACCGAGCGGGCTCTGAACGGTTTGCCGAACATCACCACACGATAGGTGTAGCATCATCATTATTTGATGAAAATTTCATTTGAGTTGTTAGGAAAGTGAATCGGTGATGTCCATTTAAGAATCACGTGGTCATTTGTCAGGGAATTTTTCTCTGATTTTATTCCCTTACGGACATCTGTCCTATGGTGATCCTGTTTTCATACATATATTGGGCTGCGATCAAATGGAAAGTTTTCTTTTATAAATGCCAAAATTATCTTTTTTTGTTTACCCTGATTTTATTTGCAGCTAGCAAACGCTCACTGTAAATTCCTGTCCATCTCCAGGAGTGTTTTCAGTAACCTTTTTAGCCGCATATGCTCTTTCCACTCTATGCAAAATGAACAACGAAATCCCATCGAAATTATCCTAGTCAATTCGAAATAGAGGCTCTTTTCGATTGAGAAACACGACGCCATGAAAACGTAAACGATCTCTTAGAATGTCACTGGTAACCGATAACAGTCGACGGTGTTTTAGAAAAATCATAGAACCCTAGCTCTCTTGAGAAAATTCGACTACCGTGGAAGTCGACTGCCATTCAATTCGGTATAATTTGGCAGCATAAAAAGCATCCATGGCAATGGACACTTCCCTTTGCTCTGACATTCGATAAATCGTCCATGGCTAATCTGGCTGTTTTAGCGAACATGATGTTCTACTTAAAAAGTCCATTCCGGATTCTCTTTCTAGATGCGGTACAACAAAATGTGCATTTACAATGGGTTTTAACAAAGGTAAAACAGTAGCCTAGTAATTTAATCGTGTTTAATCATGGTGAAAAATTTTCCATACGATATCACGCTACCGCTCACTTTGACTGAACGGCTGATTTGTCTAACTTTTTGGTGCTAGTGACCTTAATCCTCAAATTCGATGCGGCTGGAGGTATTGACTTGTCTTAATCGCATTTATGATCAGTTTCGCCAGGCTCCCAGTCTTTTGCTTAGACTTAACCGGTATGTGAGGTGACTGAGCACGAATCTGAAGAAACACTGTCACTGTGATTCGTTTCAAGTCTCTATTGTGGTATAAAGAAGCATAGTTGTATATTTAAATTCTTAACACGGAGCATTTATTTATTATTAATCACAAAACTATGGTATTTTAAGGTTTTATTGTAACAACACGCTTCGAGCCCTTATCAAACATCTAAACCGCTCTACTCACCCGTAATAAATTGCGCAACGACAATGCACTATATGTGCGGAAACTGGGACAGGTAGACAAATCTATTTGTGATCTACTGACCACTCATCTATCTGAATTCTGTTCATCTGTCAATCGAAAGCAAGGCTAGGATCACTGTTGATTAGCCTAGTTCAGTTACTGTGTTCAGAGCTGTTTGATTTTTGTGACATTTTCGGCGGCGGATAGATCCGTGGCTCGAAATGAAACTAGGGAACAGACTGAACTTGAAGAGCAGCAGGTGTTCAGCCACTCAGTTTGACTTGAATAAACTTCTGCATATGCATTTAAGCATATATATATATATATATATATGCATACAGCGTTCGGTTGTGAATTCTAAACAGAACTAATATTGACTGGCCAGAAGCCGAAGCTTTGCTTGTGGGACAGGACTGATCTGTGAATGAGAGAATATACTTTATTTGTTAGAGTCAGATATCACAGTTTTCAACCGTAAATGACACCACGGGTCATCATGCCATCAACGCGATTTTCGCAAATTAGCATGTCTCCGGGAAGGTCAACTATCAGAAGTAACTTTAATGAGAAAACGAATGTTCCAGTATACTGACTAAATGACATACCTTCTTACGTTTTCTGCTAATAGATGATCAAAAAGTTGGTGTGTATGAAGCCGGAAATGCGGAGTCTTCTGCATGCCAGCATCGACAGTTTACTAACTTTGAATCAACTAGGTGCTTGAGATGGCAAACCATATTTTGGCATGATTATTCTAGTTTTATTGGTCAAAATTTTTAAACGCAACGGCACTGCCTAACGCCAATGAATGATATTAGAAGGAACAGAATCCTTGGGAGACATTCGATTAGAACCAGTGGATCGTTATCTTAGTCTGCCCTCGAAGCTGTCGAGAAATATTGAATGCCATTGAGGACGAAAAGTGAACAACCTTGACCCAATTATTCAAATCGCCATCGCTGTGGTAAGTCACACGTTTCCTATGCTAAAGGGCCCGAGTTTAATATCTGAGTGCCATCACTAATAGACACCAGTGATTATTTATACTGAGTCTGGTTTCTGCAAGTTGCATAGTTGAAAGAATAGTATGAGATTTGTGTGTTAGACGTGAAGTCCGAAGATCACATCGTCGGGCAAAAATAAAGAAATTATTTCTAGAGCGTAACTCGGCGAATAAGACATTTCGCGAACCAAAAACACCAAAATTCTTCGCATCTTGTTCGTTGTATTCCCAAAGGACATGTCTTTACTGGTTCATCCCAACTGCTGTTGATTTTATCTAAATGATAGCAAATTTTGTGTGACAAAGCGGATCTCAATACGGCAGAAACGTTGTGGCACAAATTGTGGTTTTTGGTGAGCACCCCCGTGTACTGACAATATGCTGAAACAAACTCGAAATATGAAGATCTTTGAATGCAAGATTTATGCACTGTTATTAGCTAAAAACGTTTGCACGAATCTGCCACGGCAGGACTCAGGTTTCAAGTAAATATGTAATTCAATCTAACATGCGCATTGTACTGACACTATGCCTAATTTTGGTCGTAATTTTCTAGTTAGTGGAAATGGAATCAGATAAACGCGATGCCTGTTGGACACTAAAATGCAAAGCAAAGAGCGAATTACGGCTGTCGAAGAATTTTATCAGATATACACCGGGATGAAACCATTTTAGCCGGCTGAACATAGCCGATTTGATGCACTCCGTACATAAGAAGAACGTACTATCAATTGGATCTATTTTAGAATTAATGTGTATACAAATAGGGGGACAAGAGGGTAAACAGTTTGGGCGACTTTTGAGCTTAGGCGGAGTGAGTCTTTGTTGGTGACCAAAACAATCTACTCCGCTGGAGCGGGATTAGTCAGTCATAACCTAGATAAATGGAGTACGGATGAGTGATTTGAGTATTTCGCTAGGCATGCGTGTTTTTCAAACCATGTCGCGATTTGCATTAGGAATCTGGATACAAACAAATGAAGATGGAAGACTACACATCTTGTAGCCTTAACGACATCCATTCAAAAATACGAGCTGTTATGTGTTAGGTAAATCAGAAAGCGGAAAGCCAATCTTTTCTGTCTCTCCCACTTTGTTGACTTCGTCACTTGGCTCTGTTCGGTCGTCCGATGATCAGGGATTAAACTTTGTCTAGAATTCAAAGGTCTGTAATGTTTCGACCCACACTAGAACTCCTCATTACACATGAGTGAACTATTGGATGGGACCATAAATTCCGTTCTGGTTGATATGTTGTTCAGGTGTCCCTCTATCCATTCTGCTCTGTGGATATTGTGAAGAGGAAGTTATGCTTATCGATTCTCGAATGTTCACTGAAAGGTAAGTTCTAGCGGAGAGCTTTGAGAATCAAACGCCGTATGTATTTATAAATATAAATGTATATATATATATATGTATACATATACATCGACTAACTGGGTTGCATAACACAAGTCAACAAGCAGCAAGTTGCCGCGTTTTCGAAATCACACAGGTTATTTCTAACTAAAGCTAGCTTTTAGTCGACTCTGTGTGATTACGTTTTGCCCATTACACCGGTTCATTTAAATGTACACATGATCAAGCTTTGCTAAGTCTAAATTCAATTTATACGCAAAGCATAAACGCAACTGAGATAGGGCCATGCTCTACTCCTAGTGGCTAGTTACCAATTTATCTTGGACGACTGTTCCTAACATGTTCCCGTATCCTTTCTTCTTTCACAACCGTGATCTTACTTATCAAAAAATGTCAGTTAATGATTTTGGTCTGAAATATATCGAAACAAACTCTTTTGTACTTTTATCGAACAATCTTATCTAATTCGAACAACTTCGGTAAAACACCACCTCGCTGTTTGTGCATTCTTTTACCGTGCTTCACATTCTACAAATAGTCTGCTTACTTTGTGATGTGGTATTTTTACTGTTTTCAAGTGAATTTCTCTGTTTTACATAAACAAAAACTACACAAATTTGAATACAAACCCCGCCTGTCACACCTCGTTCTTTGGTGTCTATCAACGGTGATAACTGTTGTGCGCTGTCGCTAACCAGGAGTTCACCTGCGTCATTGTTGTCGGAAATTTCACGCATACGGACGTGTTAGAATAAGCAACAATTTATGTACCAAGCAGACACCTCGTTCAAATTGCTGTTGCCATTCTTATTCATAAAATCCTAATTAAGTCCGTTACTTATTTGTTATTTTGCCATTAGTATGGCTGCCCGAAAGTGTAGAAACCATGCAAATCTAATGAAATTCCAAACTCGTGAACATTTTCCCATCTTAATTAAATTTCAAACCCATGTAAAGGTTTATCCTAAGTGTCGCGTTCGATTCAAATTTATGGTCTACAAGAACGAGGAACATAGCTGTTTCAAAAAACTTGACAGGGATTCTTGCAGCTTCACGTGACTAGCACTTATTGATTTGCCCGTGATTTTGCTTATTCTGTTACGCTTTGGCCACAGTGTTCCAAGAGTTCTTTGTTATTAGATTCTGAAAGTCTCCACGAAATAGGCTTCGTATACAAATGCATATTTGTTCATAAACACTTTCCTGATAAACCTAGAAGATAAATCAAATGAAATCCCTTTAAAATTCGTTTGAATGCCTATGGTGGACTTTTTCGACTGTTGCCAACTTCACAAATATTAAGGATGCCTAATCGGAAAGTGCAAATCGGAACTCGCTATGTCTCGGCTGAGTTCAAAACAAGAACTAACGGCTATCCAAGTAGACCTGACACGGTTAGGGAAGTGCAAATCCCTGCTTTTTGTATCACATCGGTTCCGGACAATCGGAAAATATACGAGCGTAATGAACAGTCGTTAAATTGTACTTTACGTGGAATGGAATAATGAAATGAAATAGCAAAAACATAAAACGCCTTGAATATATAGAGTTCAGTTTTCTCCCGGTTCACCTGCATGATAGTGGGATATTAAATCATTGGGTCGTTGAGAGGATAGCTGTTGTGACGTGGCGCTTCCATCGGATCCAAAGAGACTCCTTAAGACAAGGATTTATTACATCTTCATTTCCGATGTCCTACCAAATGTGAAAACATGGCATGAACTTACTTTATTCCGCTTTGTTTCTAGAATTCCGTATTTTACATTTCACAATGTTGTATGATACTGGTGACAAAGTATCCTTTGATCTGTTTTTAGTTTTGGCCTGCTTGTCCACTGTGCAGGAGCATTGATACTAAAATCTTCTATGCAGTTTTAGTACATGCTTCAAGCACCTTTTGTGTGAAAGATCCAAAGCAATTCTGCTCAAAATAACTTCACCTCAGGATAAAAGCTTCGGCAACATTATATAAACTCCAGGTGCGCAATAAAACGATATCAAAACTAGTTACCGTATTTTTAAGCATTCGCTGATTCAGTCCACGTGCAGTCTTAACTAGGCTTGTTCTATCCAAGAGAACGTACGTGCATAAAGGATAGTTCATTCTTGTCTCAATCGTAGACGACAATAAATGAAACCGGATAAAGCGATGACTTTTGAATAGTGCTTGCTTAATTGGTAATTTGAGATGTGTGACTGGATATTGCAGAAATCGATCAACCGCCGCTGCCAACCCATCATTCTTTCATGTTTGATTTGCTTTCCTGTGCATTCCGGTCACAGTTTGGCGGTGTAAGTTGAACGATCAACAGAACGTTTACTCGCGGTCTACCTGTATTGGCTTTTAGTAGCAGTAGATATTTCCGTCTCCCCCCTTAACTCACAAGGCTGCGCATCTTGTGAGCCACCAGGCCCAACAAAGTGGATTGATCACCTTGAGTGTAACAATTTTTTGACCAGACTAAACAATTACTGAAGTTAGTATATCCATACAATTAGTCAACCGATCGAGCTCGCGTGCCTTATGTATTGCAAGTAGCAAGCACATTGTAACTCGCACCATTAGCGAGACACCTGCTGTAGCCCTTACTTTGTGAACATCACGATCAGGTGTTCTCAATGGAAGAATATTTGACTAGAATTCTTCTTTTCGCCTAATTAGAAATGCTTCATACGACGCAATTTTCTGATATTATTTTTTGGTGAGGGCTCAGTATTAGCTCCACGTTGGACCGTAGAGTAGCAGAGTTGGGTAGGGGCTCTGAAACGACGAAAATACCTGCAACGGTTGGTGACGTGGTTTTTAACCCGATGGTCACGGGTTTGAATTATCTCATCGACGGCCAACTCCTCTAACTGGTGGCCGTTTTTGGTCTCCACTCTCCTCCTGAATGTGATGTACACTGTCGTTTGACTGATTAGGGGAAGAAACGATAAAAGGAATAGAGAACAAGAGTAGCGTTGCTTTTCCTCTGCAATAAAAGCTTGGAAACTCTTCATGTTAAATTCGGGAGAGCCACTAATGCGACCACAATCAGCTGCGAAGTTCACAATCGAGAGTCACAAAAGTATTCGCCAAACGGGCCAGTTTATAGGTTGAAAAGGAGACCCACCAGGAAATTCGGTTTGCCGTCATTCGAAACGACAAATTATATGAGTCGCTGCAAACGAGATTGAAAAACAGCGTCTGTTGAACCAGATAGGGACATTTCAGTTGTCGGTGAACATTCTTTAGGGACTTAGAAGTGATTCTTTCACTCTCCCCTCGCTGTTGCACAGCAGCTTGTCAGCTTTGCTTGGGTCCTCTTCCCGGGGCTGTTTGTGCATTTTCGAACCACAACCTCTTCGTCACTACTATATTTAAGATTTCTGTTCCTTCAAACCCCAGGGAACGTAAATTCAAACTTTTCACAAGAACTAAAATCTCGGAGACCTAACAGTAAAATCGAAATGCATTTTAAATAACAATATGCAGTTTAGCCAGAGTTACTCGGGAGTGTTTTTTTCATTGAAAACAACACAAAATGAAAGGTTTGCGATGAGAACTTTCTGTTATTTTTATTCACGCCGATATTACTCATCCATGCGGCGCAATATTTGCGATTTCCAGAAGACGTCTCTTAATTTCACTTCACTACTGATGGCTACAATGATTACGAGTTATAACGGCTGAAATTTTGCAGCAAATATTAAGCAAAACAAAGTCAACATTAAAAAATAACTTTTCAAACTTAGTCCAAAATGGGTTGCGGTTCTCCCCAAAGCACTGACAAAACCCTGGGAACTCAGAAAATGCAGCAACAATGGCTTTCAATAGTATGTCCCAGGTTTCATGATTTTACTCATTCTACTTTGACTAAAGTTCCCGGTGAAAGTAACCCAAATGAAATATAAATAACTGCAGACTATCGCTCGCCGAAAGGCATCCAACAACTCAACAGAAAATTCCTACTAAAATTTTGTTTTTCTGCCATAAGAACTCCGCTAGATGCCACGAAAGATTTATGATGGGTCAATGTAAGTGACAACAAAACTACAAAAGGAGATGGATTTACATTGTAAGAATTGCTTAGGAATTCACTTCGCAATAACAGCCAGGGCAAAACCATGCCCTAGCTAGAGCTCATAAAAGTTTTGATTTGATGTATTTTACATTTTTAAAATGCTAATAATAGACCCTACCACCATAATCACTCCTAGAAGCTAAGGTGCAATTCCCATCTCACGATTCACTGTTTTTCTTGTCCGTTGACCGAGTCTTGAGCAATCTTTGTCATGCTAACTTCAGGATCGCTTGGATCTCGAAAACTGGAAGTACACCGTTAGAGTGGATCCCAATCAACAGACGTTTGTTTATATTTTTGATGGAACGATTATATGCATTCCAACGGAGTACACCAGAAAACCGTTGTTTATCCGGTGTTTGGTTTTGCGTTTCCACCGACTTTAGCTCTGATGAGAGGAAAACAACTCTATCGGGAACTGTTGCGATTACTATGAAGCTAGTGTTCAATGGACTTTGTGGTTCCAGCTGGTGGTTTAAATTAGCGAGTTGACTGTTTTGGGGAGCAGACCTGCTTTGGCAGCAGACGGCATCGAAAATGCTGACGACCTCATTCGGGTTTGTTCTGCCCACAGTTCGTGTAAGACGAACGCCAAATTTTGCTGTGAAAAACCTTCGGAGCGTTGAAATCAGAATGGCCATTTCGCCGATGATCGGCAATGTTGAGCATTGGTTGAGTAGTTTGCGATCCATATATGTAAACACCGGTCATGTATTGATCAGTCCTCATTGTTCTTTTCGCCTGGTCTGTTGTCACATCAGCAAGAAATCAAGCCATTCTGCTCCAAAGATCCAGATGATGACCACTTACTAGCGCACCAAGCAGAGCTCTCAATGAAGTTATCAAAGAGAAAAATGACCAGGATAAAAGGGAACAATGGGGACATTTTATCGATACCATACAAACAGAGCCAGCAGGAAACAATTTCATGTGGTTTTCATAGTCGATGGGTGTCTTCGTCGTCAAATGCTTTGTTACGAGTCGACAGATCCGTTCCTACTATTTAATCAAGGAGGTGCAGAAGTCCTAGACATGCAAGCTACAAAAACCTAAGAACTCACCGCGAACGCTTTTAAGTGAGAAAATGTAAGGCAATGGTGGCTCCTTTGGCCATCGGCAACCCTTGCCGACTGCTTCAGCATTCTGGCCCACCAAAGCCGTATATACATTAGGTGGTCAAGAAATCCGAAGTCGCAAGAATTCATTCTCGGTAAGGTAGTCTAGGCTATTGGGCAGAACACTTTAGGAAGTAGTTTACTTGATCGACTTTCCCAGCAATGGCTTCCACTTACGCCTGTAATTAAACAGCGTCAAATCTTCTTCAAAAATGGATATCATCAAGGTGTTAGACCTTCTGGAAAGATAAAAAGATCTTGCCCCAGACGAGCTATTGCAGTTTATTTTCAAATTTCGTGGCGGGCCTTTATTTCACTTCGATTGTGCCTCTAGCTGAAAATCTTGGTGGTTTGCGAACATATGTTCTTCAATTTGAGGTGAGAAACACTGCTTCAGGTATGGATTGCCTGCGAGATAAACCTTGTTCTTGCGGTGCAGACGCTGGACAACGTAAGTTTTATTACTTGGATAGTTATATCTTACTAATGATTATGTCTTGTGGGATATCAGTGTGTGTGTGAGTGTGCGCAACCGAAGACAACAGTGATTAAGTTTGAGAAATCTATTGAGCTGGAACACACTTGAGTATCGACTAAAGGTGGGGTTCGCACCGCAGTCGCAAGATTAATCCCGCCGTAATGCTGGGAAGGAGGTATACGAAGTCTTTTAGTATTTGAACTTATGCCTCCGTGTACTTTTCCTGGAGAAAACCATATTAACAACACGGACTTAGGTACAAGGTACTGGGTCACTACAGCGCAGTCCTTAGAGGGGTTAACTTGACTTTATTGGGATAAAAATGTATCAGCAAGTCCACTACCGCGGCATGTGTAGTTTTCGGACCCATGAAATAATCGATCGGTATGTTCATGTTATAGCGAAAGGGTGTGACAGCCTTAACAAATGGAATACCCAAATTTAGGTAACCGGGTTAAAGTTTACGAAACGGATGGAGACAGTAAAGAACCATCTTTAAATGCCGCCATCCCCGATGTTCTTGCCCTTGAAATCTTTCCGTTTTATTATTAGTTCCTCTGATCAAGTATTTGAAGGGTTTTCTTTCGCTATAATTTAATGCAGACATAATCGAAGAACGGTAACACAAAATCAATAGTTACAAGAAACGACGATGATCGGGACATTTGTAGTCAATCCCCAGGTGAACATCACCTGTAGGCTTTTGTCACCTGTTTCTTGTGGTTACAAAGTGCAGTGACAACTATTGAACTCAAACTTAATAATTGAATTTACGTTCTTTCGTGGGCATCGTTATGCGTGCTATGTCACTACTCTTTGCTAGCTTTTTGTAATAAGTTAGCACCGATCTCAGCTGATTTATTGGACAAATTTAATGCATTGGCTTGCCAGAAAGATTCATCAGGCGCTTACTCCACTTCAATATTTGGCATCTTGGTGGAAATCTCGCGCGATCTCCAATGATTATTTGTGATTGTAAAACTTGACTTTACTAATTTTATGCAGTTCCTTAATCCTCTGTCTATTCTTCAATACATTACCAATGTACTGGTAAAGTAAGTCTTCTCTTTAAATTTTAGCATAAGAGCTAACTCCACTCTCGGGGTTTAGCTATCTAACCTCATGGCCTACTCAAATCTTGGCACCACGGACAAAGTCCTTGTTGGGAGAACAAAAGGCCCCTCTTCGTCCTACTCACCCGTTGAAATCTGAACATAGTTGTTTAATCCGTAAGCTGAAATAATAATATTTTATCAATACGCTAGTAACTTAGATGAACATAACTTGGGAAAAGAGGAATGTAGTTCATAAGAATTCATTAAAGTTCCCTATGGGAACAGTTGTAGGAAAAAGTATGTCTTTATTTTGGAAAAACTTAAAAATTGTTTTGTTAAACGGAACGCATGCTGTAGTTGTGTCATAAAACAATCAAACATGGGAAAGCAAGAAACAATAAAAGCTAATTTCCTAAGTGCACCCATCTTGATCAAAACTGTCCGAGGTGTGCACTATATCCTGTAGGTATTCGAAAATTCTAGGATTTATCAAAATGTACATGATGAAGTATCGTTTTGCGTGACCATCCTCCTCACGCGATGTCACGTGAATGCAACAACTTGTACACCAGCTGATTCTTGGCGTCTATCCACCCAGTGCTATCAAAATCCGTCTATTAGAAGAAGAATTTGTTTTTCATTTTTCACGGTAGCCACACCTAGCCCGTGGATTATGCTTCGATGAACAACTGAAAACGATGTGAAAACAGATTACTACTCCCCCGTATTTGGCCTACACACACCAAACAATGGAATGTACGAGAAAACCCGTAAACCTGAACAACATGGTTGTCACATATATAAATTCTCCGCTGGTCACAAACAAAACGAAATTTGTCACGACAAAAAATGCTTGAAACCTCGACCGCATTTTTCTGCTTTGAATTGTTCATCGACATCCTTGGTGTTTGTGGTAACGTGTTAATTCTGTGTTTTCTCTTTCTGAACAAAATCGGATCCAAGCTAACCACGTTGCTGATGAAAAATCAGTTCACTTTTGATGGCCTGGTATCTGTGTACGCCCTAGTTTCTCTTGTGAGTCCGGATAAAGATTTAAATCCAGAATCCTGGATTGCCTGGATGCATTGCTACGTCTGGGTGAGCCGTGGTCTATTCTGGTTTACTGTGGTCCTGAGCGAGAGCAATTTGGTCTGCATGGCAGTTGATCGTCTTCGAGCTGTTGTGTTTTCACAGTCGTACAAAAGAAACGAGCGTAACATCACAATTGTCATTTACTCATTCATTTTTTCTTATGCCGTTCTGAATTGCATACCGGCCATCTTTTTGGTTCGATACAAGAAATCGGGTTGCGAGCATATCATTGAACACGTACACACAAATGCATTCACTCACTATCTTCTAGCGTCTGCTTATGTATGGTTGATTTTTGGTTATCTTGTTCCGGTCACTCTGATGGGCTTTTGTCACATAAAAATTATAATGAAAACCAAGATTCTTTGGATCCCGAAACAATCGGTTTTGTCAGGACTTCGTGTCAAGGATAGAAATTCCACCGAATCGCAACAAACCCAATGTTCCACGGAATCCGATGAGAAGGTTGGATTCAATCGAGCTGTTACAATACCGGCTATTTTCATGTGGACAGCATTCACGATCACACACGCGTATAAAGTTATACATTTCTTGCTGTACGCCCATCGGGTCATCGATTTCGGATCACAGGGGGTCGAACGAAGATTGGGCACATTTTTGACCATTGTGAACAGTGCACTGAATCCGGTCATCGTGGTGGTCTCCAGTCCACCTTTTCGTAAACGTCTGTTTACTTTTTTGTGCCAGTGTACTGTTTTGCGTGCCAAACTGAAGAATAAGAAAGCAACCCAAGATTTCGGTTCCACAGTGACACCCTCAACGCTATCTTCGGGTTCTGTTGCACTGGAGTTGGGCACCAGTTGATGAACAGGCAAGTTTCTCAGGTAACTGATTAGCATGCCTTGAATACGCCATTCGCCTCTGTTCGATTTACCCCCGAGTGCATACTATCAGGGCTTCAGTTTGCAAGGTAGTTAACATATTTCAGCCACCACATGTTGACGATGCACAAGCTACTGGGATTCAAGTTGAAGTGTGCAGGAAAGTTTCATCTATGCCTACCGACCACTGTAGGCCACTCTGTTGTGCATACCATTTAGACTGTCCAAAGTAATCTAAAGTTTTCGTTATTCTGTGTTGAAATCTATCCCTCAAGCATTGAGAACCTGGAACAAAACGTAACTCATTCATATGTTAAATTGTCGCCCGTATCGACTGATAAACTAATTCCCATAAATCACTACTTCTAGATGTATCAAATCTGAATATATCAATCAAATTATTCACGAGATAGGTTCCTGTTTACAAATGACATGTTGCGATTCATACGCAAACCATCGGTTGACTAACTCGGTCGTGCTTTAAATCTTGAAAAATGCCCATTAGGTCGTGCAAAAAGCTTTAAATTCGAAGAAATTTCCTTCCTATATATATATATATATGGCGTTGAGTGGGATGGGCAAAAATGTATAGCTGTCGTTTGTGAGGGATAAACTAGCTCATCCTATGCTACCGAAAATTATAATGTGTAATTGTCCGGAAGGATACTTGGAAAAGAACTTTATTCCGGTTCAAAATCACTTTCATAATTAGGCTATTTGCACCACAGCAAGCAGCTAGCAATAACGTTACAGTGACAAATCGTTTAGAACATTAAAAAATCAATAAAAAATGGTCCCGGTTTTCATGGAGTTCAGGGGGCTGAGCTTGTCGGTTAGGTCGAAGATGTTTAACCATCAGTCGAGGTGTTCAATGCACTTGGAATGTAGTTTACAGCATATTTCGTCAAAAACGAAATCAACGAATCTTACGAGTCTCCATCTATCCCCGATAATGATACATAAACTTGGCGAATGCATATTGTATTGTACGTAATCCATCTAATATATACTATATGATGCTTGTGGATTGCACCCGATGACATGAAGGTCTGAAATATACTCACGCACGGATCTCGTCTCTGATAATTAAGAATCTGTCAAACAACAGACCAACTCACGGCTAATAACCTAGGTTGTTAGATCAAAAATAAGAGTCAGTATGGTTTAATCACTTTAGAGTCTATTTAACTTTCAAAACTTTAACTAATGACCTATATCCATCAAGTCGAACCCCGTACCTCGGCACGCACCTAGTCTTCGAATGTCCAACGCTGGCAATTAGGGGAAGAACGAACCATTTTGCTTTCGTCGAATATCAGTAAGCCAAAGTGTGATAGAATAAGGCGATCGTCATTATATTTTAGAATTATAGAAATCCACACACTGGTTTTTTCGAGGGACACGCAATTTGGTCATTAATTGAAGACCTCAGTTCTCTGTCTGCGAATATTCTAGTTAAAAATCTAATTACAACCATTTATCCATTAGAAGCGAGTGCATGCAGCACTTGTTTATATTTATTGAACGGTATTTTAAATTATAACAAATACCTTCGACCGGGTGGCTTAGCATGGCGTGCAACAGAGTGGGCACATGACACGAGCCAACTTCGTTTGGCAGACAAATGTTACGCACTTTTAGTCAGGTTGCATTCTGGCCGAAGTTCAGTTTTTCTAAAAGCAAAGGGGTTAGGGAAAATCAATCTGTAAAATCCATCGAAACCCAGACAGAAAAAAGCAACACGAAGCTTTTGGGTTAGGTCTGTTCTGCTGGTACATAACTTAAAGAAAACTTTTTATTCTCCATAAGCGTTTTAGACTAACGACATCAGATCCGAATCAGACTGGCTAACTCGAAGAGAGATAACGTGGAGAAATTCTTGCTTTTTTTGCTCACTTGGCAGATGATGTTCCTCGATTCATAAAAATTAATTCTTTAGACCTCCATATACCTCCTGTGATGGCCAGTTTACATTGTTCACAGTTGCCGATGGACTTTACCACAAGGATCCGGTTATTACTACAATTTTTGCTTGCGCTGTTCGGTGGATTATAAGGTATTATAGGTTTTGAAATACTCTCAGATACATCTGGCTAGCGACGATTAATTGATCTGCAATATGACATTTGACTATGATTATCGCGGCGTCTGTTTCTCCTACATCCGGTGAATTCCACATTTGGAATTTTTCAAAAGATGGTGATCCATTTCTTGGGCAGGTAGATTGACTGCTGTCGTCCAAGCGATGCTTCCAATAGGCTGAGTACCAATTACATTGTTCCATTGGCCCGTACTTAAAAGGTCTCTGCAAACGCTTGGTTTCGGACTTCAAAAATAACTCTGTTCTACTGTCTCATTTTTGAACGAGAGGCAAAGATTCTCGGATGAACGAAAACTTATAAGTGTGTTATGCACTACCACACCAATCTGTCGTGAACCGTATGCAATAATAACTTTTGCTTCCCTTATTCTTGAGGCCTTCCCTTTGTAGCTTTACTGCTGTCGGTGCCTGAACTGTTGATTGTATTTTGTTGAATGTGCATGCAAATTCGGAAAATTATGCCTAAAAACGGTACATTCTAAAATCAGTCACTTCTAAGAAAACCATTGCCAGGCAGAAGATAATACGAGGTAAAAAAGATAATAAAAAGTCAAAAACGTTTCTCCGTTTGGTCCGTATAAACCAAATCGTGGGAACATTCGAAGCCTAGCTTACGGGATTCGACGGCGTTGTTCCTACTGGGACAATATACAAAATATTCATCCCGGTTCAGACAGTTCCGTTGGTTACATATTGGAGTGCGCCTCAAAAGTAGTAGACGGAAACGCTGAAACTTCGATGTTTGGTCTCGGAATCCCACAAGGCACTGATATTTCACAGTCGGTGTCAAAGCATAAACCTTGTTTATTTGCTTGCGTCGATAAATAAAAGTTTGCTTGCACAACTACTCGGCAATACTAATTCATTTCCAGTTTACGATGTGAATAGCACGGCAGCTTTGCAATTACTGGAATGGCATGAAAAATAAGTAACTGAAAGCCATTTTGTTTGATCATAATCTTTACCGTGGTTTGGTAGATATTCACAGATCCGAAGAAAATTGCAGGTCCGTGAATTGCCTTATGAACAAGAGAATTCACATTTTTCGTTCATACATGTACTCAAAAGTACGGATTTGCGCGGTAGTCAACGACGTTTTTCGTGATTTGTAATTTTGTTTTTTTATAATCTTATTTTCCAGTTCTACGTAATACACCAGGGACCGGAGACAAATGAGAACGCAATCGATGGTCCCGATTGTCATTAGTTTGCACGTGCACTATGATTTCTAGTCTAACACAGCAATTCAACTATGTAGAACAACAAACGGTATCAAGCAATTTCGAAGTGATCGTTTCTCAGTTGTACACGCCGTAAAACAATACAACCTTGTAACCTGGACTTTCATTTTTAGCGCATGATTGGTCAAACGAACCGATGTGCGCAAACTTTGGGCGCAGTCCACCTACACTATATATTTTTTTGTTTGCCTACACATGGAGTATTTCACTGTGGACAAAAACTCGATGCCTCGCAAATACCGGTAGCGGATTGTTTTGACGTCGACCAGTATTGATGGGATTTCAAAAAAACCGCTGAGAACCAATCAAGTTGGTTGAGTGACTAAGAAGTCGATTCACAGTAATTATTCCCGTGTTCGCATTCAGACTTCCATGCCATAGGCTTGCAATGGTAATAATTCCAAACACATGATATAAATGGACCTTGAACGCTTCTGAAATTTACAGTAACAAATTCGACATGGACACAACATGATGAGCTACATAAAAGCAATCATCTACATCGAAAGCTTCCCTATGGCAAATTTCGTCTTTTATTATTAAAAATAATAAAACATTCCCTCGTGGGTAACGTTCGATCGTAGACGTTTGGTTCCAGTGTTCGCACCGTGAAACCGATTAGCTAGGAGGATTATTTTTCTCAACCGAGGATTATCCAGCTTGAATTCATCCCTACCGTCGATTTTGACGTGCGGTTTCAGGTTACGACGAAATACAAAGGCAGGATTTGCTGCAGAGCAATTAGGATCGACTGTTTTGCTGATTTTACACTGCATACACTATTCAAAACGGATTAAAATTGGAAAACAGACTAGTAAAATTTAGTCAGCCATTCTAACTGTTATTTTGGTGATCAAAACTTTCTTGCCCAAAATCAGCGACTCATCGGTAGCCCGAATTTCAGTGAGAATAAATCATGAACGATTGTGAAAACTATTCAAATTCATCCATAAATCCATAACTCATATTGGACAAAATGGGAGCAGATGGTCACAAATGCCATCGGTATCGATCGTCCCGGGCAATGGATACGTGTAGTGAATTGGATGCCAACGTGTCGGTCGCTGGTTGGTTGGCTAGCTAGGATGAAGGGGTAGAGAACATGTTATCAGTTAATGGAAAATCTGAACGAAACAACTGGTCTAAGAGCACATACGTCACTCGTGTTTATGTGGAGCACGCGAGCTCATCACTGGTTAGTGCCAACGCATCAGTTACCTGTGAGCTGATCAAACGGTGACGGGCACAAGGTTCATGATGCATTTTCAGGGGGATTTTCGATTCCGTGGTATAAACGAGAAATAATTTTATTTGTCTTACAAAAGGAAACAAAACTATAACCCTAATGCTTATTCTGTTTCGTTTTACACACTAACAAATCGCGTTGCGCTCCGGACAATCTTATTCACGTACTGAAAGAAATAACCGTGGTAGACACTGCAGCACTATTTTAACAGGCTGATTTCTGTTACAAACACACTAGATCCGTTCTAAAATACCTGAATCACTTGTCAGAAAAGCAATCGATATTATCTGTACTTGAATCGAAGCCCATTGGTTTCAGGTGTCTGAGCACAAACAAGAGCTATAATGAATTGTAATACAACAATAAAGTAAGTCAGGTGACAAGAACTATTATTTAGGGTAAATTACTTCTAGGCAGCTGGTTTATGAAAATTAAGGGACTACTTCGTATGCCATGAGAGTTCGTCAAATATCACGTTATTCAAGCATTTTTCGTAAATAGAGGAAGTTGGACATTGGATACTGTTAGTCAAAAGTCCTTTTAAAGTCGTTTGTTCACTTTGAGGTTCCGTTTCTTTTGGTAATATTCCAACCTGGTGTTCGTGTGAACTATTCCTTGAGCTGAATTAAGTAATCTGCGCGTAGAAACTGATGTCGAAGACAACTTTATTTTATATCTATCCTAGTACTACTTGCCGGTCGATAGAAAATGCTCAGAACCACATAAAGGGATAAGATTACGTGGGCCTTTCTTTCAAATGTCCTCAGTCATTACAGGGCTGACTTGGGTCATTAACTTGAGTTCGGTCAGTCGTTTACGGCACTTTGCCAAATACTCACCGAAAAACGATTGAAACAAGCTCGAATACGGAATTCGGCCATCGATAAGGTCACTTTCATCAAGGAACTAGCACATATCCTATGAACACAACAACGACCAGCACACGCTGTACATCTCGTTTGACCACCGATCGGAAGGATAAGCAAAAAACTGGAGTGAAAATGTGAGTCAGCGGCTGGTAAATACTTTGAAATAGCTAAAAGTAGATTGACTCCGTGTTTGTCTCCACTTTAGTTTTCAAATCATAATACACTGTGCAAGCTCAAGGGGTACACATGCATTGCCCATTTTTTTCTTTAGACGCCCTCACTCCCTGAAACTTGCATTATGCAAGTTGTGAAGGCATGAGTAAGTATTTTCGAGATCCGATGTTTGTCTGAATTCGTAGTCTTTATAGTAGCATCTTAGATGGTAGGATATGCATGCCAGAGAATGTTTCCACTTCCTACCGCCATACTTGCAATCACACGTCATCTTCGTTTCCAAACGATGAGTGCAAAGTGCCGTGCAGTTAATAGATTGGGACCGCGCCCTATTATATAGCACCCGTTTGATAGGATGCGGCAATCGGAGCTATTTGGTTTTCTCTCCCGTCTGAAAGACCACGATTTCGGTCAGAGTGATCAAAATTTACCCTTATTCGCATTTTGTTAAAGCTAACGGATTTCGTCCGTGATTTAGAACAACATTTGTGGTGGAAAACAGGTGGAATTCAATCTCACCGTTCGTTTAGTTCCGGATAGATGTTGGCCACCTCAGGGGGACGGAACATACTGCTGCCCACAATTTGGATGCTGTTTTTCTCATATCAACAGACGTACCTTTTTTAATCCCATCCTTGTACTGCAAAAACATTTGCAATCGAACACTTTACAAATTAAACCAAAAATAAATCAGTTTTGTTTCTTGCATTTTCTAAAACTCGAACAGTCATAACTTACATTCAAATGCATAATAGAGTTGTACTATTGGGATCATTTCATCTGCACGTCTGCCACTGTTGTCCCCAAACCAAAGGCTTTCCGGTCTTGACAAATCTGGTACCAACACGTGTTTATGAATAAATCTATGAGGTGCGAGGTGTGGGATGGCGATGTAGCGAACAAATTCAGACTACCGCTATATAGTGATTGCATACCATTTGCACCGATCTTACCGTGGCAGCCGTGGGCCGTAATTTCATAGGGTATGCTCAATTTTGAAGATCGAATTATAAAGCCCATCGACCGATAAGCACCTGGTTTATTGTGAATTACCATTTTAACTGCATGACTCAACCCTGGAGACACCAAATGTATATACAGCTAGATATTTTATTTCTGCTGTTTCCAAGCTTTTGGATACCGATTCTGTCACCAATCTTTCATTGACCTGTTTGCAATGCATATCGACCAAATAAGGGTCAGGAAAACGGTGATCTTTTTTGCCGACATCAAATTTTCTCCTCTAAGATTAAAAACGTCTCATTTCCCAAGTTTCTACCCAGCCTATCAGGTGAAGTTCACGCGGTGTTTTTAATGCTGCTTCAAAGAACGAATACTATTCAGCTCTTTCATCCGCAACAATGCGGAACTAGTGAGAAAAAGTCTGCCAATGTACGCCTAAAGACAGGAGTCAGCAGAGGACTATTTTTCAATGTAGTCACACGTTTATTAATGTAAGCGAGTGGTTACGGTGATAGCGATGCTCAAGATTGCTTGTTTAATGGCTTATACTGTACGGTGTTAGCAGTAGTTACGTGGGATATTTTTACACACGGACAAACTCTACGTATATTAGGTCTGCGTTTATAGTTTCTAGTTAGTCAGTGCCGTGTGATCCTGTCCGGGCAGTCAAGTCAAGGACAGCAGACTGCGGTAGATGTCCTTCGCTTGCTCATTTTTGACGGTTTAGCGCTGATCCTGGAGTAAAATATTGGACTACTATTTGGAATAGCTTCGCAGCTCGGTTAATGTGAACAAATGCAGTATAAATGTGTGCTACGTCACCATATGGGTTCGAATATGATGAATACTTCTAAATTTTTAATAATTCTACATACCACTGAAGCAACCGATTCCACAGTGGAAAGCGAGATCAAATATGCTTAGAGAGGCAGCCAACAGCAAAATCCGACCGGTAATTCATTTCTGAATGTACCAGCATGCTGATAAGAACAGACGTTTTCTGAATTGTTGACAGTCTTAGGATCAGCAGTGCAAGTTCATTTCGGTAAAAATTACTATAGCTGTTGTCCTCGAAATGTAATTGGTCAACTATGGTTTCCTGGTGAGACTGGAGCACAGTGTGCAATAACTGAACACTGCATTCGAATCAAGTTTGCAGTGATTTTAACGAATAAACTCAATGATTAACTGCGAACCGTCGCGTTTGAATTGTTTGTTAGTATAAAGTGCGTATATCCGGGAAGAAGCGAAGTGGTAATCACGTAACACAGAATGAGTTGCATAAACAAGCCTTCCATTTTTAATTTAATTTTCCCTAATTAGGTTTATCAGCATCCTTGGGACAGAAATCATAAGGTTTTCCGATCGCAATCAACACATGATTATATCCATGGAGTCATTTTACATGTGGTTATCATGTTAATGATATTCGTACCCTGCCAAGCCTGTTTCTAAATGTGTGGTAAGATCATTGGAATTTTTTAATACTCAGACCTCCAATAATTCCTGCTAATCTGAATTAATGTATACAATTCATCATATTCAAATAAGAGCAAAACGTTTTTGCATTCAAACGCAAACAGTGGGGAAAAATGCTTAACCCAGGCAAGATAAGAACTCATAAAACAGGGGCGAATTTGCATTTCGGTACCCTGTATACCTAACCAGATGATGAGTAATCGGATATTTCATGAATTGCCCGTCCATGTTCCTCAAACATATAGCATGCGGCAAACTTTTTCTCAGGTTTCGATCTTAAAAGTTTGTCAATTTAATCAAGCAGTAAACTCGCCTGTACCCTGAGAGTACATGGCCATTTTGTTGGTACAGACAGGTGGAATTTATTCGGAACTAACAATAACGTACTGCCTACGAATGCTAATCTATTGATCAAACCAGTAGAAAAATGGAAGCTTCTGCTATTCGTCATGTTGTCTGATTAGATTTGGGGAACTATAGCTAGCGGAAATCCATGTGCCCATTTTAACGTGAAATGGACGAAAGGATTTTCGGACATAGCCAAGTCCAGCGAAGACAAAACACTCCATGCAAATTTTTGCTGGAGATCACCATTGTGGCATCTAGTTACTTTTGATTAGCTGCTACATGCATGATCCTTCATCATTGGCAGAACGGTAGAAAGTGCATGAACTGAAGTGCATTTATTTGCTCCTTAAGCCTAGAGAATGGCCTTCCTCGGAGATCACAAGTCGAGCGACCAGATCTGATGATCCGCCAATGAACTGTGTTCAGTATGTACATATTTCTACTGAATTGAGCGATTACAAAATAAACGATATATTTCCAATGAATCTGCTTGATGCAATTTATATTTTCTCATTACATTTCCCTTGATGGGAAGATGACAGATGCTGCATGATGTCAACATTATGTATTATTCTTGCCAGTAGCATACGCAGGACAATCTGACCACATATGCCAATGGTGGCAAAGGTAAGCTAGTGGACAAAATTTTAGAAAAAATAGAAATACCAAACTTGGTATCAACTCCGTGACACATTAGTTTATTGCGTCCGTATCTTTCGCGAGCTTGAAAGAGGATTAAATGATCTGATAAGCCGTGTATCACTGGATGATAGTTGTTTTCAGTTGCGATCTCGTAATAAAATCGTGAAGGACAATATCAGGTCCGGCTTAATTTTGCTCTCCACAGTGAGATTTGTTCAGACATCCGTTGCAAAATTCTTTGGTTCGTTCTGTCGATGTATCACTGACTTGAGCAATGGTTACTATTAATATCCTGGAGCATTTGTCCACTTTCTATCTCTTGCAGTACTGGCTGAAGTGGATACTGTTTGAAATTTCCACCTAACCTTTATCTAGATTTCTGTCATAAATGGCATTTTCGTCTGATTTTAACCCATTTCGAAAGGCGCAAAGACAACGGGAACCAATTAAATAAAACCGGTTTCTAAGGCAAATTTGTAGTGCGTTGATTAAACCGCATCAAACATATTAATATTTTAATTTGATTATCAAGCTCTCGGATAACAAAATGTGTGTGACCCCGTGCTCGGTTCCGGCAGTTGTGTTCTCAAACTTTGCTGGTTGTGCACAAGTAGATGTTGTCCAATACGCGTCTTTTTTCATGCTATCGGTGTCTCAATCAAGCAATTTTTTGAAATCCTTTGCAACTTTGTTGCATTTTGTTTGCGGAAATTAACCTCAATCAACCACAGGTGTTTGATTTTCACTCGCGCTCAGTTACTGAAAACTTAGTCCCTTTTTATCAGGGATTAGGAATACACTAGCCGGGGGAAGAGATTTTAGAAACTGTATCAATTAGTAACAAGAATTTGTGCCATTTCTGCCTTCTAAACTGAACCTGCACTACTAACAATCTGGGCAGCCAAACTGATGATAGTAAGTGGAATTGTTTCAAGAGGCACTATCGCTTTTTAGATTTAAGCAGTCTGCAATGTATATCAGGGAGTTATCTTTTAAACGGACTATAAGTTGAACGCAATCGTTCTCGATTGCAATGACAAGAGCGCTTAGGTGGAACTAAAATGTGTACTCTTATCCTAGTAAGACAGACCATAAAACATAATAGTATTTTAGGGGCATTGTTGAATAATACGTAGCAAATAAAAACAACTAGGATTGGAACATTTTGTCACTTGGTACATATATTCATTACGAAATCAATTATGCTGTTACTGGCAACAAATTCTCATCATTACAAAAACGGAGTCTCCGTCATTAGTAGATTAACGGGAGACCGGATCCTATCAATTCAAAATCGGCTTACTGGAAAGTGTACCGATAAGACCAAAAGCAAGTAAAATTTAGATTGATATATTAACGCGTTAAGAGTAAATAGAAGCTACTTTCTGTTATCCGAACTCACTAACAAATTCGCTGAGGTGTGCAAGTATTTTGCACCATTTTGCTTCATTTGTTTTTTTTTAATCTGAAATCTGTTTAGTAATAAGCGGTTTTGTCCCGTAAAAGCTGTCGAATAGGGAACCATCTACGTGAACTGATAGTAATCAAGTATTGGGTAAAGTTTCAACTTTATTTGCCAAATTAGACTGCAGACTGATTCAAGAAAATAATCCGTGCATACAACTAGTAGTTCAAACAACATTCCAGCATCAGTGAAGCAAATTAATGCGTGCACAAAATATTAAACTATCAAACATATATTAGTGAAAACAATAAATTTTGACGAAATTAGTAGCCGAGATCGATTTATTTTTTGTTGTATTTTCTAAGAGAAACATCCTTTGAATCACTTAAAAGAGTTTAGTTTTCTTTTGCCAAGAGTACTTTAGATGAAACTTCAAAGCCAATGCATATTTTTATTGTTTTCCTATATCCAGTAAAATATCAATCTGGAATTTTTTAGAACTCGTGAACGAAAACCATTCATTTTCAGGGTTGACTAGCAGTCATAATTTGTGCTAACGTTTATCGGTATCTTTCTAAAGAGATATAAAACGTAAATAATGGATTACGCATGTAGGGAACTTCGACAGGAAGTTGCTGTTCATTTTCGCTCTCCAACTCACAACACTTCCAATCCAATTTAAGTAGACTAATATAAGGCTATTCCGTGGATCAGTTTAGAAGTCTCTTTTAGGTTCTAAAATCAGTCAGTTTGTGCACTGGTTCCTCATCTGTAGTCTTTAACAAAACTAACTGGCTGGCTGTACGAGATAGATATCTGCCACGTTTCGAGAAATAAAAAGGAATGCCTAATGATTTGTAATGTGAGAATGCCAGTCCGACAAGCAGTCCACAATCAGTCTTCTACCGACCACGAACTACGCACAAAACGACCGGGTTAAAATATACAACAAAACAGTGGGTTTTAAAATCCATATAGGATAACTCGACGGAAATTGAGACCTCATCTTCTCCGGATAGTTGATCAATAAAATGAAATGCATTTCCTCAGTGAAAACAAAATTTTTCAAAATAATTAATATACTGCCTGGTCATGGTCAATAGTTTGTTTTAAACTACTTAGATTTTGCTCGACACTTGTTTGCGATTCTAATTTGTTTGCCACTGGTGCCATGGAGAAAGACCGTGGATAAAACCGAACCGAGCAGAAGATCGGGAATTGAATTTTGCCACCAAGATATTCAAAAAGGGAACAACAAGGTTCACGGCAGCTGCAAATGTTTGCCTTCTCGTGAAAAATGCAAAAATATTGACCATGTTTTTGTCTGTTTCCGAAAGATTACAAAAAAAGAATTTACTCGATTTTTCATTAATTTCGTCGTTTGTCATAACTGGTGCATGAACGATAAAAGATGACGCGTCTACACAGGCTTTGCTTGCATTTGATCGAAAATATCAAAACGTGGAGATCCGGACAATTATGGTTGAATGTTATACCGATGTAAAAGAGGGTAATCACGCCGGGAGACATTTGATAAAGTTGACCAAGCACTTCTTCTATAAAACGACCCAGCGCGATAAATGAAAAAGCGGCTGGATACAGAAAAAGCAAAGTTATCCCATAATGAAAGTCGTTTGAGATAACCTCACAGTTCACCACGGTTGGTGGTGGGAGGGGTTTGGGGAAAGATTCCCTGCATGCCAAACGTGATACTACTGCTATTCATCGTCTGTTAGCCCTTATACGTTGCGTTGATTTTCCCGAGTTTGCCTAAGCCACAAATCTCACGATTCGTTTTCATAATTCACCTCCATTTGTGAAACTGCGCTTCAATTGATTTGTGAATAAGCGCAAAATTATAGTTTAATAAATGCATATTTTGGATACCGTGAACAGTAGTAGACAAACCGTTCTCTAATAGGATTGAGTAGAAGAAACTTTGAGGTTTTCTCAGTTGAAATAGTAACATTATTTCTCGATAGTAAATTTCTTTTGCTACGCCCCGCTTCTTTTAAAGGAAATTTCGATAGTTCAGCTGGCAAGAATTCGTTTTAAATTTGTTTGACCCCACAACTGCCGCAAGCAGGTAGAGTTGAGCGCTGTACTGCAGATTTCACTTGGTGCAAAAAACAGTTCCTATCGGTTTTTGTGAAAACAGCTCTCAGTATTAAGCTTTTCCAGCGTGAATGGAATGCATGAATGCGGTCAGAGGTGCCCGGTTTTATTATCAAGGTTGTTCGGCCAACAGAGAAAACAGAATGATTTGGCTATATTTATTTATTCAATTTGATATTACAATAGTTCATCGCTAGAACCCACAAAAACCTAAACGCTATTGAGTCCACAGTGGCTGCGGAAAAACGGGCATCATATTTTTTAGTGATTTTGACATGATAACGATTAGCATGACAGAGCCAAAATATCTTTAGTATGTTGATGAATAAATGGGTCTGTCAATGAATTATGTCATAGTAATTTCTACGACTACCGACGTCTTATAACCTTGGAATCGTTTATCCACCACTTGGTTTCTCACTTGTTCCAATCTCAGCACACAACAAATTAAACGATTTCTGCAAAAACAACTCTCGGGTTCCACCCAACTTTGTTGCGAACGTCTAATGATGTGAACGTTTTTAATCCAGTGCCAAAAAGCTTCGTGCACGGACTTCAGCTTGTATCTAGTCCACATCTCAGCAACTAGTAAAATTTTGAACAAATCTGAAAACGCGTTATCTCAAACTGGAAACATTTGTTAATTCCGCGCACTGATTTCATTTCATTTCCCCTTGGGAACAAATTATTCGCAAAAGCAAAACCCAAATGGCCCAAGCCCCAGGGAATTTATGAAACAATCGCGTGACCTGGCTTAACTCTGCCATGACGCTGTAGTCTGTAACCATTAAATTTTATTCTGCACATTCGGAATTGCGTCCAAATGTTGGAAACACTCATAATCTTCTTGATTTTTCTACACTGGTTACAGGTTTTCTTTGACTGATCCACGCTGTATCAGGTTTTTAATATTCTGAGATGCACGAAGTTAGTCAAGCATGAAACTGCAACATTTTTTGTCAGACTTGCATTGTTTTTACACGTACAATTTTGTACCGATTTATAAGACATTTATTCTCTCTTTCGGAATACAACGTGTATGGGTTTCACAAATTTTTCAAACAACTCACCTAATTCTACGCTCGCTTGGGCAGTCTTTTGGCGAAACAAGGTAGGAAAAAGGTGATTGAATCCCTAATGAAAATGGCAGTCGCCTATTGGAGAAATAGAAAAGGAACCATGAATCGTTTGACTCCAGTTGCGATCGTGTTCCGTACATGGACCCAATGCCGGTTTGATCCTTGGTTAGTTATTAATTCATCATTGCGACTGGTCTTTTTAACTAAAATCAGCTCTACATTCAACTTGTCAACCTTGCAAAAGGAAATGAAGTTGAATTTAAATTTATGCTTTGTTACCAAAACTGTACTGTCATGGTATGTGTGCCATCAAAGCAAATAATGAATTTTATTGACTCTCTGGATAAAATTGTAGATGGAATTGGACAATTGGCTTTAGAAAAACAGGGGTGAAATCCGAACAAATATGCACGAAACCGATGTCCGTTATTGTCGAAAGCACAGTCTGTCCGATCACATTTGCTCTGTCGGAACACGTCAAAGAGGTGCAAGGAGGTTTTGGTGAAAAAAAATTAGTTTGACGAAAAGTTTGTTACGCCTACTTCTATCCATTTCTATTGAAATCATCCTGTAAATTGATGGCAGTTCATTCTATCCTCGCAAAAACGAGTTTACCATTGTTTTATTTCTTGCTTTATGTACAGACTGTTTGCTACTGTTTATTTGTGCACCGTACGATAAGTAAACGGTGATCCGAAAATGGAGCCGCCGTCTTTTTGACTATCCGGTAAGTGAAAGTAGATATGAATTATCAATGTTTTGTTCTCCGAATTCAAAATTGTAATTTCTTACTAGTCCCTAACCAACTCAAACACTGAATAACTTCTGTTGTTCTCCAAATGAGCTGCGTTAATTCACTCAACTAACTTATCCGAATTCCGAAGCACAAAATCACATTCAAAAGTGAAAAAACATTCCAGTTGGGGAGTAAAAGTAATTCCAAGAAAGGTGTTTGCAAATCACAATTGTGACCGACTGTACATTAAGAAACCGATCTGAAAATCTCGAAGAATACCTGCCGTTAGAATTCAGAACTAATGTGGCTAATAGCAATCGACAAGGAAATAGTGTAGTGGCCACCGCTGTTGAACTGTCTTCAAAATACCTCCCGTAATATTCTATATCATTTGATGGTGAAAGGCAACCGCTAATTGGCAACAACTGGAATTATTCGTGCATTATGTTATTTGTACTCGAAATGTTCGAGGGTTATTTGTGTGCAGCTTGTGAAGAGATTGCCTTTCCAAGGGCAGCGTAAACCCCGTTGCTGGACATTCTACTCCTTCTCCACTTCTAAAAGATTTGATGGTTCGCAGAATTGTCTATCGAATTGGGGAAAACAGCTTCCGACAGGAGGAAATTTATCTTAGGTGTATCAACTCCCTCGAATGCATAAGTAGTCATCAGAAATAAGGAGTTTATGTGCACCGGTGGCATTCAATAAGTTCGTGAATTGGCAAATGATGGTAATCGTGGCAGCCCAACTGTGAAGTATCTCATGCGTGAACAGTACAATAAGAGTGATAAGGCGATCCAGAAATAATGAGTTAGGGCTGTGATCAATGTGAATGAACGAAAATAACCGAGGGATTAGGAATGGCTTAAACAAACGACAGTGGAATCACGTTACGGCCACAATAGTTTCACGACATAAGGTTGATTCAATAATTTAATTACTCGAATTGTTCTGGCCTCCGATCCATGCAGCAGCCGATTGCTTATATCTTTGGTGTGAAATTTGGAAGCTGACTGGACCGGGTGGAGAGCTGTTGCTAGCTCTATCTGGAATCAACTGCCTACCAAATGATATAGGATTGCATTTCCGATATTCCGGACTGCGTCTTTGCTAACGGTAACTAGGTGATGTTCTGACCTCCCTTTATACAGACAGCTCGTCCCATGTCTGGGGTTAAAATTTAAAGATTATGTTCATAATCGGTCTATTCACTCTACGAAGACAATCACAAATATTCCGCTGTCACGAAATATTGATCATCTAAATGTCTTGGGTGTAATGAGTAATACTGAACACTTGAACAGAACGGTGTTTCCAATGGACAACATTCTCCTCCAAACAGAGACGATGAAATAGTCATAAATCCTTTTTGATTACTTATTCATGCCTAATGTGAAATGACGACAAAAACGCACCTCGAGGAACAAAATGCTCCACACAGATATAGCTCGCAAACTCATCTTTTTGGAATAAGCATCAAATTGGATTCGAAATAAATTCTGGAGTTCATCAGTAAACAGTCATTCAGGACAAACATGCACAATGGGGCATCTGGGTAGGCATATGTAAGTTTTGCGCACGACAAGGACCTACTTCAGTCGGAATCCTGAAACAATCAGCTTTGATAGCACTATCAGAAACACGTTTCACTTTCATCGAAGGCATGCGCAGATAGATTTGACTGGCTAAACCTAACTGTCTTGTAAGAACAACTAGTGAACAGCCATCAACTCTGTCAACAGCAGACTTGTGTCTCTGAACCAATTTCAAGTACCATTCTGTTGAAATTTCCAATGTCGGGTATTATTTACTCCAGCAGTTAGTAGATATCGATTTGCTGTTGATGGGATGCCATTATTGGTAAATTAGATTCATTAAAAATAGAATTCCAGATGAATTTTATTTTGATCTTATTAATACGGCTGTCCTTCTGGTGAGCTCAAATCCCGTTACTGGTTACGATTATTGTGGCCTATTGCCGCAAATTCCTCCCAATTAAAGTAGCTAAGTAATTACTTCACGTTTTGAGTATTTTTGTCATTTTGCTTCTACTTCAGGACTTCTAAGCAATATTTGCCACAGGATTTGGTGCACTTCCCCGAGTACTGAACACAATGACTATTATGGTGGATCATAAGTAAGAACATGCAGTGTAGGAACCAAAATGACATTAGAAATTATTTGAAGTTGACTAAAATCCAAGTGATTGGTGATCTTTTGATTTACGCTTCTGTGCATCTATGAAACTGAAACATTGGGTATCCAATCATTTAAATAGGAACAGTGATTTCCAGAAAAAACAATCAATCATCTGCCTCAAAAGAGAAATGTCAAGTTAAAAAAGCCCAAGCAAAAAATGTCACAGCATTTTGATTTTGGTCTAAAATAGACGAAAATATCCTAGACTGAGCCTATAAAAACAAGCATTGGAATGCAGTAGAGTGCACTCGACTGAACCTCGGCCAGGAGTTGATTATCTCATCCAGTTACCTGACACTGGTCAACTAAACAACACGGTCAACGGCTCACGATGTCGTGCGATGGCAAACAGCTTGTTCAAAACATCTCGGCCGGCGGTTTGAGTGCTAGTTGGGGTAAAAAAGACTGATCCCATATCCAAAACAGACGAGCAATGTTCTGTTTTATTGATCAGTGCATTTCCTTCTTTAACCCTGAAAAAATATCAAACAGATATTGGCATTAATCTAAGATATTCTGGTGGTAAACATGGCAACGAAGACGAAATCGAATGAGCGAATTTCTTCATATCAGCCCACTGGATAGGATAATGAATGGTTTTGTTGTCACCTCTAAAATTTTGAAACTGCTTTTAGAAGTCAAGCGATTCAGGAAATAAACACAACACCGTTTCTATGGCATTCCAAATGCTCGTGAATAACCTGCGTCATATCGTAATAACGCAACTGTTATCAATTTTTTAACGACGCAAAAATTAACGTAAATGTGTCATTACTGTAGTAAACGTTTCTTAATTCCTTCTGAGGACGGTCTGCTGTGATGATTTATTTACCGTGTAGGCGCCTAGCAGACTACTGACGCATTATGGTTTGTTGAATCAAAGCCTGCATGCTGACATCAAAATTAATTGTTTATCGTTATTCGCCCGCTTAATCTGCTTAGTTCCACGTATTAAGTGAATATAAAATGTGCATTCTTTCTTGATTATGGGTGGAGCCCAGTAAAGCAATAAATAAATTACCGAAATATCTTATTCCATTGTGATTGACATACTATTGATAACACAACGGTGTTGATAGATGTAATTTGCTAGCTCTTCGACCATTGTGGATTCCGTTTCTCAAGCCAAGTTTCACAGTCGACTAACTCGGACAAAACGGAGCGCACATATGTGTGTTTGCGTTCCGTATATTGATACTGTGTGACGGTTGAGTGGTTAATTGTTTTCAACGTAACGCACTGCGGTGGCCGTGAGGTCAACTAGAATGATGGCCTTTTAGATGTTATTTTCGTTAGTAATGTTAGGGTTGTTCATACCTCCGAAATCTGTGCCCTGTCGTTCGGACTGACGCATGTGGAATGGCGCTTTATTACTAGGGCCTCAGCATATTTCCGTTCAGTCCATGTTTTGAGTCCCGGCTGGAGTATTTTATTGTTTTCACAATCTATATTTTGCTTCTCTACTAAGGCATGCTAAATCACGCTCAAATGGCCATCGCGGACTGAGCCATATCCGGTATCGTTTTCTCGACCGACTTTGGACCAGGGGTACCGAACCATCTTTTACGGACGCTCTTTTTCAGCCGCCAGTTACCTTACACCTTTTCTGTTTGTTGCCATACCCTCACGTTACGATTAGTTCTTGGCATTTCTTATCGTTGACAATCACAGTGACTTGGGCTCGTTTGCTTTGTTGCTGTCCAGTTTTATTTCACTGCACACATTGACGGATAGTTGGTTTCTGTTTGTTTATATTGATTTTGATCTGTAACCCACAGAAATTTCTTCTTGGGCTCGATTAAGAGTGTAAAATCTTAGGTATTTACCTGGACTAATAGACAGGTATTTTCAATTTGTTATTTATGCGGAACCGTTCGTTTCTCCCAAAATTACGTCCTGTTTTGACCATCTTTAGGCTACGTATATCTTAACTTTTGATTATTAGTGCAACATTTTTGAGACCTCTATGTTCCCATTTGGATTCTTAGTCAAGTTGGCTGTGCGGTGATTTGAGGCTTCGATATGCTATTCAGAACATGTGGAGTTTATTATTTGATGAATCTTGCCCTAAATTGGTAGTCACACTTCACTTTGACTGCTACAAAAAGACATCTTAAATATTTCCGGTCTACAGTGAGAACAAATTGCAGATGAAAAAGAATCAGTCTCATTTTCACAAGGCCTTTGCCGTGCAGACGTTGGGTTGAAAGCTGAACATTTTCATATCACGGAGTTTGTTTTTCCGAATGACTAGAAGTGCGGAACTATAACATGCTAAATATTTTTCATTTTTGCTCGTTCTTCACTTAGGAATGTATGATCAGTAACCGTTGATCCACACTGTGTGGGAAAATGGAAATTTCCAATTCACGCCACTTATGAACGAAAGAAGCAATAAATCACGCAATCACAGATTGAAGAAAAAAAATCGCAAGTTACTTGGCCGCGCGACAGACCACATGTGTGCAGACACGCACACAAACCGTCCAAAGAAGCAAAAGAGTACATAATTGAGTTACGATGGAGATCATTATTGATAAGGTGGAACATTCTTTTGCTCGTCTGGGCTGAAAATGTTCGATGTGTCTGTCAGTTAACCGCCTACAAAATCAATCAAAACCCATGAATATAGGACCTTCAAATAATCCGTTGTAGAATATCGTTCAGGCTATTGTTATTTTGACTTTAAACGAATCCAAATTTGAATTTCCTTTTACCTACCCAAATCTTTGACTTATTCCAACAGGTTCAAACAATCTGAGGAATAAAACGGATTCGAAAATTTATTTGTCTCCTGAGACTTTTCTAAGGACTTCATGTGAACTAATCCAGCGAGTTAAACTGCACCTAGTACAAGTTGGGTATTAAAGTCTAAGCTAATCTGGTTGGCTTCGAAATGATCTGATAACTAAGGCAAAGTAACGAGAAATCAGAACAGTCAGGAGCTTCAAAAATAGCTGCGAATGTAGTAAAATAATTAGATGATAAGATGCATTAGAATTATGAATTAAAATTTTTCGTTATTTGCACAGAATACACTGGAGAAAGTTTGACGTGAAAGACCAACAGCTGTAATATACGAAAAACCGTTGCTAGTCAATCAATCCCAGTACGATGCACAAGACGGTCGGATATTTTGCAGTCAATGTCTTTAATTTCCTCTACTGATTCAAGTGAAGTTTTGTGCAAACAGAACGACGCCACCCTTAATTTGGCGAGGAGCGATGATAAAGGTGGATGGCTCCGTTTCATCAACGCAAAATTCATCTGCATCATCATGCTTCCTGTTTGAGATCAGTCCAGCATTTTCAAGTTTGACGAAATTTTTCAATTTTTCACAAGTCAAAGAAAGTAAAAAATATAGGTGGAAGAAGTCCCTTTTTGAACTTTTATAAAGAAAATTTGATGTCGAATCACCACGTAACCTTATCACGGAAACCGAAGCAGCCTCAATAGACTAAAATGACAAGAACTTTGAGTGGGTTACACATTCAATATAAGTCGAACTCCTTGCGCACGTACATGGTGTAGATATGCGTCTGAAGGAATTTTCCTACAAACTTTCCGGCATGAGATATGGACATTTTCCTAAAGAATTGTTGGAGAAGTAACTGCTCATCCAAAAGTTTCAAAGCGTTGCCTGATAATTGATAGGAGAACGCAGTCAGTATCAAGTCTATCAATTATTTTCTGTATTGCGGAGTGACTGGAGCAGTTCTGTAAAGACATACTATTGTGAACGCTGTTTTTCAGACTTCGATAAACCTGAGAGTCACTCCATGGATGCGCGCGTAGATGCAGGATAAGTAAGTCGGACGTCCACAGTACACCTGTTTTATCGAGCACCTGTTGTGTCATAATTCGTCAGCCGTATCGTAGGAGTTTAATTCAGTAGAGACAGTGGGTTCATTTGTTTCCGCCGCCCATTTCTGAGCTATCGAATGTGTTCTGAGTGCTTATACATGCAAACCATGTGCCTTGAAATGTTGGAACTCTGCCCCATTTTTCATCCCCCCCGGGCAATTCTTGATTCTTAGCAGAACGAAGACTTACCGTTCCCCAAAATACCTGCCGGCTTGGGTTATTTTTTATCATATTAATTATTTCTAAACGAATAGTCACGCTTACTTTTAATGTGCCAATGATGCATCGCTTACATAGCTTGTTACTAATGTTAGTGGATATTCGGTGTTTGGACTGTCTAAAACCATTTGCTATTATTTCGTTCTCTCCATTCGATCTCATGAACAACTTCACTACATAGTATATTTATACTTTACATTGTTTCTTTCATATACGTGTTGCTAGTATCAGTATTACAAGGTACTTGGAAGGAATCACTTCTGGCAATTCGTGAGTTATGAACACGACGAATAGTCCTGCAGCATGCCACACTTTTCACTGTCAACGACTGTCTACTCGAATAGGAAAAACTAGGAAATTCAGTGCCAGTTAATAAAGAAAATTTATCGACTCGTTGTTTTTCACACTGACCTTGAAAATCAGTGTCATCTTCAAATGAGGTCCGCAGTTTAGATAGATTACTCATTGTTGGGCTTGGATTTTGGTTGGCGTATGCTTGACAATCTTCATTCATGTTACCATAATAAGTTACAACACGGTTATTTTTCGATTATTCTTAGAAAATCGCTCCTTACAGATCTGGACGGTCCGTCTAATAAAAAATGTGAACTGTACATGTCAATTCTACACTAGCTTCTGGGAACTTATAATTCATGTAATCGGGCGTGATACATATGCCACATTCGTGCTGGATAGCTCTGAAGGCGGATGGAATGTTCCGTCGAATTTTCGATGCAGCTTTTGTCATTAATCCCGTTTGCCGATTGACTTTTACCGTGTTAGTTCACATGAAAATCGTAACAGTTCTTGAGGGGAAATATAAACTGACGTCTACTGGATAACAAAATTACAAGGACACAAAACAGGGCTTAATCCCGGAAAACCCGATCGAGTGATTAACAAAGACACGTTTAGTGATTTATACTAAAAGAAAAGCATGCTGATGACAGTGATTGCATAGGATGCAAGAAAAGCAGTCCACATGAAGATGAGTTGCATCTGAAAATGTGTTTGTTGTTGGATTCGATCAACTTTTGTCCCAACGGTTTAGCACATTAAAGAAGATGAAACTCAGCAGGGAAGTGTAAGCACCAGAAAATTTTTCCCGAGATCCCAGAAGCGTTTTATAAGAAAGAAAAAACACGACCTTGGGTGTTTGAGAAGTGACTGTTGGTACGGGTTTATGGGCACTGTGAAAGTTGTCGATATAGTATGATATGTTTGCTAAGTCTATCGAAATGGAGTGGGGTTAAGGAACAAGCGGAATATTTAGTCTGCCTTTTATGGTGAAAATATAAGCCCTTTTCTAACCTTGTATCGAATATTTAAAAAATATCCACAACAGTAAACTGCTTGTTGGTTAGACGAAACTTCGTGGCTAAAGTATGATCATCATAACGCCAACTTTGTTGTTCAGTGCGATTTGTTAATTTTAGAAATCATCAATGTTTTTCAAACACGAAAAATTTTTAAAAATTGAGCGGTTATCTACGAAAGGAGAATGTGAACCGTATCGTTCAAGTGTCATCTCACCGTCTTCGTTGCGAATGTACACTCTTCCAGAACTGTGTCGAAAATGCTCAAGTCTAGTTGTACCGCACTTACTCCGTAGGGACAAAAGAGAAACATTTTCAACCATTGCATTGCAACCATTGATTCAAAGTTCATAATTCTAGGCTAGTTTATTGTCGTCACTCAACAGGTCTTTGAGCATGCTTTGCCATTCTAATCTATCCGAGTGAAGTGCTTAAAATAAAGTGTTCAAAGATGCAGATTGATAAACATGGAATGAATATTATGTGTTAATTTGAGTTAATAGCAGCTCCGTAATTTATCCGTTCTTCTGATCTTCCCTGCTTTGCTTATTGGTAAAACATTCATTCTTTTACTCACATACATTTACGTAAGTAGAACGCATGTATCGATCCAGCGGACCTTACTTGACTGTACGCCGTTGAGGGTCTAACGTTGATTATGTGACGGCGCAGCGATATCCGTAGTTGGATTAGATCCATAGGTGAAAGTTGGCTGCATACACCATACTTCAAATTCAGTTCTAATTGCATTTTGGGCACTTTCTTTCCTACATTGGTGGCCGTTGATGCGTTTTCTCCTGTTTCTGTAACCCGACGCCGTACGGGGTCTGCAATCATATAAATTTCCGTCTCGTGACGTGATTTTTTCTAAGCATTATTTAATTATTACCTAAATTTCCATTTTTTCGACAAATGTGGCAGTGCAGAAATGCATCTGACCGGTTAACGGGATGTCTTATTGGTACCGATTGTGTAACGTATCGTCAAGAATCAGGAAGTTTTGCTTTTTCACCTACAATTAGGAAGATGTAGGCAATTTGGTAGCGGTGATTAAGAAATACGGAACAGTGTAATTTTTCTCCGTATTGTCGAATTATTTGAATGCCTAAATGTTAAATATCATTTTTCTGTATTTATTCTCACTTTTGGAAGTTAGGTCTAACCCTGAGGCCTCTTTTGTTGAGACTGCAGACAACGTGCTCCGAGTTCACAAAAGTTAGAGCGAAGCAGAAACAACGGTTTTCCAATAGTGAGAGAATTTTTGAATCACCTTCTGTCGGTTACTTATCCACAAGATTTTCGTCTGCCTTTTGAAAAAAAGTAATTTTTTTCAGCAATTACCCTATATTTTAATTCAAAATGAAACTTATAATTTGGACATATAAGCATTTAGAGTGACTTATGATGTGCATTTTTTGTCCACGACTGATTTTGTTTCAGTTTGTGCAGTTCAAAGAACTAATCTCCGGATACGTAGACGAATACAAGAATAAACGTTGAATTTTAACTCGTGAAGCCCATTAACAAGGAAATAGTAGATTTCAAAAGGTTTGGTCATTTATTCTCTCGAATTCTTTTTTGGTGTTGAATTCTTAAATTTCGTTTTTTTTGCCGTTAACTAATTTCGGCCCGTGAAATCGAAAATTAAAAATGCTTCCCATCTTTCTACGCACGGCGACTCATTCTCCTAAAACCAATCGGTGACTGGTTCCACCGTATTTCTACGTATACAGTAAATCTCAGTTTTACTCCATTTATTCTCCCGAAAACTTGTCGTCACGCGATAATGCCTATTTTACCGTCTAGTATGATTCGTGTCCAGGTAGCCTGAAGTCATTTGTCATGTCGCGTACTTACTCGCCGAGGGTACGAATTTTCGTTACTTGACTGCTTCGCTTCATTTTATTTCCACATGCACGAACGAGACGTTGAATAGAGTGGTCTTTAGTGGACCAGTTGTGTTAGTCTCTTCTTTCCTTTGTTGCACCGGAAAGTTCTGCGTCACCCAAATCACTTTCACTCACTGTAGGTATATCACTTCTGCAGCCCTATTTGGGTACGTGACAATTGCACGACCTTCGAGGAGTAGAAATCTTCGGTGTTTTGGTTAACTAACCTTCTCAGGTGGAAATACTCTCCGTAAAACGTTCATCCCAGAAAAGGGCACTCACAGCATGATAATTTTTATATCAAATATTTATGTCAAATTTACTGTATCATTGCTTTCAGTGCAATGTGAACCCGGTCGGGCGTCGAATTTTATTGAATGCCCGAATCGGTCATGAGTAATATGCAAAAGGACATGTTGTCCAGGTCGTATAAGTATTTTTTCATGATTAGTTTCTTTATGTCAGGTGGAGCTGCTAAACAGTTGACTTAAAAGTATTCAAACGACAACTGTAAAAACTTAGGACGGCCGCGTGATGCAGAGCTTATACCAAGCGAGCAACAACTAAGATTTTCAGCATCTGGTTTCAATCTCTGAAAAACAACTGATCCTAATAAGAAACGACCAACGATGGCGCATCATATTCCCAATTCGTTAAATCATTCAAGCGTCAACAAACCTATAGTTCTCAGTTGTAATTCACAGGTCCATGTTTCAACGAGCTGTTTTCCGAAACCGATCTGGAGTCAACATTATGGGACCGAATTATTTATACTGGCAATCATGTCAATGAAGTAGATGCAAAATCTTGGAATACTCAAATGTATTTTTATTTCACCAGTGACAACTCACCCTCGTTAAAGTACACAAATGTGTTTACGGGCCCGGATGCCCTGATTGATTGATCCTCTGCAAAAACCCCTGAAAAAAGAACGTTCTGAACTGCCACTAGCACTATTCCATTTGTTGTAGACATTAAAAGTCAGACAGATCCGTTGACAGCTTTCACACCGATTTTTGCGATCCCTATATTTTACACGCGGTTCTCCGCGACATTCAAAGTGGTTATCAGTTAGCTGCTGAAGTCGGAGTCCTAAAAACTAACAGCCTACAACCAATGTTACTATTATTGTCGTTTTACTGCGTGTTCCCTACCTGTCGTCTAGAGATTCCCGGCATGCCCTTTCTTCCAATACTGTTTATCCCGTAACGGTGTATCATCTCTGATGTTCTGCTTTTCTATTAACATCAATTTTACGTTGATTATCAGGACATCGACATCAGTTAGTGCGTTAGCTCATTTGCAACAGACTAATGTCACATAACTAGGATTTCTCACTCAGCATTTTACATACAAATACAAAAGATTATTAGGACGGTAAAACCTATTCCGAAATCGGACGAAATAACTTTCCTCAAATTTTTCCACAGAACCTGCACATCAGGTATCAACAAATACTGATTCTGAACAAGATCCATTTTATAAGCAACAAGTTGGTACGAATGAGAATTAACGCAATCCCACAGCAAAGGATTTTCTGGAATCCATTCTTTGATATTTATCAGTAGAGGTTAGAAGGGCCAACTCTTAAACATACTTTGGGTACACCAGAACTAAGCTCTACACAGTCGGTGCCATCCTCATGCTCAGCCTTGTTTCCTGTTTACACAACCCATTATCCCGTAACTTTTACGGTTATCCCTATCGCTTTGATTGCTTTGTCTTAAATTGGAAGGTAAAACCGTATCATCAACAACAACCAAACCCGGAGCACATCAGCTCGAAGCTAGTAATTGAGTGAGCCACAATGAAATGAACTGACACTAAATGAGGTACCAGTTAGATTGCTGAGAAATGAACCGTCGTTGTTACCATGCCCGTTCCTAATGATTATCCCGGAATTACCATGCACATAAATTTGGTACTGTTATGTACTATTTGCGAGTTGGTTTATTCTCCCCTTACAACAGCACTCACCATTCATGGTGTTATCCATACCGGGGTAAATAAGATTTAACATGACCGAACAATTTGTAACACTTATTTAATGCACGTGTTTCCATCTTCAGCCGTAAACTCACTATCAGTTTATGAGCAGAATATGGGTTGAACTAACTGCAAAGCAGGTTAACAAACATAAACCCGGTGTGACTGACAAATTTTCCACAAAATATACTTTCATCATTCAAGATAACAGAAGAACAACTGAGAAATCAATTAATGCCACCACGTTAATTGAAATAACATTAATATTTCAAACTAACTGGATATTAGTAGTTGGGTTGACTTTATTTGTACTGAATTGTACGCCCACTCTTAGCGAAAAGCCACATATTTGAGGATGACGACCTGAAAACTAGACAATCCATGACAACGACTGGGGGTAGAACGTCTATATTTTCTTAAATTATGATTGGTCCAACAGTCCCGTGCTCCCGCGCTTACTGACTGTTAGCAAGTAAATGACGTGAGTCTTATCCGCTGCTTGCTGGGCTTTCGGACAATGCAGCCATGGCAAAAGTTCAGAGTCCAGTGAATGATACGTAGTGTTTTCGAGCAATGCCCGAAGTACAACAGTCACTGGCATTCTTGATCATAGCCGGGTCGGTTGATTGTTTCGGGGTCGTAAGCAGTCTGCTTATGCTGTGCTATTTGTTTTGTAATCGTGTCGGTTCCAAACTGACCACAAACCTGATGAAAAATCAGCTGGCTTTTGATGGACTGACTTCCGGATTTGCTTTGCTATCTCTCCTTATACCGGATGACGCGTTTAAATCACTGGGACCATTCAGTGGGTTGTTTTGTCATCTGTGGGTGAGTCGAACGGTTTTCTGGTTTTTTGTTCTTCTCAGTGAGACCAATTTGGTGTGCATCGCTGTGGACAGAATCCGTGCTGTCACATTCTCCTCCACGTACAAACAACGTGAGAAAACCACAATGGCTGCCTACTACTTCTTTATTTTCGGTTATTCGGGTATTTTTGCCATTCCTTCTGTATTCACGGTCACAGATGACGGCACTATTTGTCGGCATCTAATGAGCAATGTTTCTACGGACTCCTTGAACACCTATTCGATTGTACACGCATACTTATGGTTGTTTACTGGCTATTTAGTACCTGGTCTTCTGATGGCCGGATGTTACATTGTGGTAGCAATTTCTATGCGTAAATTTATTCTGAAAAAAATTGGAAATTTGGGAATAACCTCGGCAGCAGTGGTCCAGAACAACTCGCACCAATCCTCTTATTGTCATTCGACTCTGTCCAGTTTTAGTCGTTCATTTATTGTGACCGCAATTACTATGTGGTCTGCATTTTTGGTCACTCATGCGTATTACACAATTTACACAATTTTATGCTCGCATGGATTCATCCAGTTCATTCCGGAATCCGTTCAGCGACGTGTCAGCATCTTTGCAACTGTTCTAAATAGCACTCTCAATCCTTTGATTATGGTCGTCTCGAGTCCTCCATTCCGGCGTGGTCTTTGGGAATTTCTTCGCTCCTGCAACCCGATATCCGCTTTGAGCAACGCGTCGAATGCTTCTAGTGTCAACCGAAACGGTCAGAATGGGATGTCATTAAGTCGAGGAAGCCAATCCTGTGCAACAGGACAATAAATTTGCACCTCATATTATTAAAACAATACATATATATATATATATACAACTACAAGTATACAGGTATTTATTTCCAATGTCATTTGTACTTATTGGTTGATTTAAACGGGTACTAATTACCACTCTTATATCATTTATTGCTCTCTCTCTCTCACTCTCTCATGCACTAACATCATGCTTGTCCATTTGGTAAATTCTACCTTTAAACAATCACTGATCGCGGCAACACCGTGCTCGCCAGACAAATATGAATTGTTCCACTTCATGATACACCATGCATTGTCCCGTATTCACTTTCGACTCAACTGTATGCAAGTCCTTATTTTCGCACTATTTCGTGCAAGGTATCCCCACTATTCCACAATTCAGGGTTGCGTGTCACTTTCTGATATTTGGTCGACGCTTTCAAATATTCATATTATAGAATTTTTGCTAACTCGCAAGTTTTGCCCGCAATTTAGAGGAAACGAACAGACGGGCAAGTAGGCGGACCTAACGGCTTGTTGTAATAAGTAGACAGTAAATATACCCATCTTTATATCTAATGGCCCGGCAAGGTGATCTATAGCGTAGTGCAGACCGACTGATTTACTTTGGCGTGGGCATCTGTCAGTGGTTGAAGTTCGATTTCGGAAGTTAGGGGATAAAAAGCGCATCATTAACTAATAAGTTCAAGAATCACTCGTCCTCTCGTTTGACATCAATGTACATAAGTAGGATTCATTAATAAATTAAATTCACAGTTCGTGATAACTAAGCCATGGTATTTACTAGGCAAAGTCTTCAACAATCAATTAGTTTATTTTCGTCCAAGTTACCGCTTGCATTCGGACTATTCGTGCCCATGATAACTGATGTGACAAACGCCACACATTGGATACAGCTTTTATTGAGGAGGAGATTAACCAGCATCATTTGTCGATAGCATTCGTGGGGTTGTTAAGTTGATTTAGTGAGATTATATGCATCCTTTTGTTGTTTTGTAACTGAAACTAGATAGGATTTCATAGCGGACTTGGTCCTGTTACAACTTTCCAGCCACTCGCAAGGAAAATGATGTCAAACCTTGCGGAGCGGGAGAAAGCAGATTTCAAAAAACGGCAACGGAATCATAGCTTGTCCAATAATGTTCAGGAAAGATTTTGCCTGAAATTCGGTCACAGAAACTAGGTGAATAACAAACTGCGGTACGTCAGTCTTGTGGAATGGGACATGACAAGCAATCAGAGCTTGAACATAATCTAAAAAGGGAGACGAATTAACCGGTATTTCAGACCTTTCCATTCAGGTGTGCTTGAGACAAAGATGATGAACACTGTGAGCACAAACAACCATGCACTCAATGAACTGTAGCGGATGCATGCCTGTAAATCATGGATTCTGTATCTGGTACTGTTAATCCAACAAGAGTGATAGTAATTGAAATTATTCTCGAGGAATTAGTCACTTCACAAGTGAGGTGACTTGAGTGAACGGAATCGCTTGTTACGTGCGTCAGCAAAATATCCAAATGGAATATCGAGCGCATATATCTGAACAGCAATCAGCAAGTGAGCACAGATTCACTGATCAAGTAATAAACATGGCCATGTTGACTGGGAAAAAAGATTAAAGAATTGGTTCTGCTTTCTCGTAGTTAAATGGATACAACCGAATACGACTTATTGCACCCCAGGGAAAACGAAGGATGTTGAGCGCGATGTGTTTATCTTTCACCAGAGATGACTAGTTTTATCCCACTATTGCATTCATTTGGCGTAAGAACGGTGAAGAGTTATTGCTTTTTCATGCTTGTGATAAAAGTGGAAACTTTACCAAGGAATATTATTCGTAGGGAGTTCCGCTCTCATTGAGAAGTTATCACTCATTGGCTCAATAACTAAGTGAAAATTGACGGTTGAATTAATTAGTGCATGAGATTAATCACATCTCGACGGAATAGAGTTATGAGAAACCTAATTGGTGAATGATTGCAGTTAGACTAGCTCTTTTGTGACCTTATCCGCAAAGATGATGGTTGGAAATCAACAGTCCCGTTGGGTAAATAATAACCACCTTGCATTTCAAGAACATCTTTTTTCTTCCAACTCTCTGGTGAAATGAAGCGTTTTTTGATAGTGTTCATTGTGATGGATATATCGCCAACAAAAGCACCGACGGTTCCACAGGAACCTTCATTAGCCAAAGTCAGATATGCTAATGCACTTACGTGAGTTGGACACAAACCCTGTAAGAAATAAGTTAAGAAAAATGGTAAGAAATGAGCAGATCCGGTATCGAATTCGGAAATGCTACAAAAAGATCTTTTGCATGAGGCACGGGATACCGGGACGAAAGAAAAACAGAGTAATTTTGGGTTTGCTTACTTTGAAACAATTCATCATAAAAGTAATTTCTAACATGACATTCCAATAGCATTATCAGCTCATCAACATGCTGCCTGTTTGGTCATGCAGTTTTGGATTCTGTCACTTTCGTAATTCAGCAACCATTTGACCGCAGTCAACTTCCTGTGATTAATTATCGTTGCTAGTTCTTGTTCCGCTCAGTTTCTGCGCCAAATTGCTCTTGTTTTGGTTGCTGCCTTGTAGGACCGTCTGTTCGAAAGAGGAAAGGAAAATGAGAAATAGTGGACAGCTAATTGCAAAATGACAGTTTGAAATACTGTACAGTAAAGAAACGTTTAGAATGCGAGAATATCATATATTATGGCAATGAACTCTATCAATTATGGTCCCCAGATAGCATGCGGAGGTGTCTCGGTGACCCAAACACAGTAGTGTGATTGAATCTTCATGGGCCAGTCCACGGGTTAGGGTTAATCTACCTTTTTCCAAGTCAAATGACAGACTACATGCGCTTGTTTTTCAACCAATTCTTGTTTTGAAGATGCTATGCACACCAAGACAGTTCCGTTATGGACACGCACAAAACTTCCCTGGGGGTCTTCTAAGGAGATAAGCCGTAGGGTCTAATACCTTAAGCCTAACCTATGAGCCGGTAGCGGAAATTTCTCAGTGCAGTAACTGTACTCAGTTTTGATAGTTGGTTCAATAAAATTAAAAAATCAAACAACTTCCTAGCGATCATATAACTGTAAAAGCCGCCGTAATAAAAGCTTTTCACCCGGGAGTTAGTTGGTGGTTGTTGTTTGTATTTTCTTTTATCTTTTCTTTTTTATTATTGAAATAACAGTGTACATCGTCTCTCAGGAAGGGGGTCGCGGCCAACAGAGGATTGCCAAGTAGGGAAGTTGGCCGGCGATGGGAGGATTCGAACCCGCGACCTTCACGTCCAAACGCCACAACCTTATCCGTTCGGTCACCACTGGACTGGTTCTGGTTAGCAGGATTCGCGGACATGCAAGTCTAGACCTAGGAGATGGTGAAATCGGCAGGATTGTTTCATTGGTTGTCGACGGTCTAACCAAAATAAAACATGACAAACAATCGAGATAAGAATGTACCTTGACGTAGTGTGATGGCTTTCTCGCCTCCATGACACAGTAGGCTATGCAAGATGCCTCTCCTCAATTCGAAGACTCAGTTTTGCCTGAAAGTTCAATCAGAATGATCCCGGAGAACTAGTGTCCTCGATTTCGAAGCTAGTACTGCTTTGAGCTGGCAACTCAATCGAAAATGTGAGTGGAAGAATAATTCCTCTACGTAAGATATTTACGAGCAAACAACCAAGGCTAAACCGTTTTTGTGGTACAGTAGAACTGTTACAGGTGATTAAAATCAAAGGTCTTTCTGTAGTGAGAACTGGTCTGAACGCTAATGACTCAGTTGGAAATACGGGATGTTTTGGTTTTGAGATTCATCCCAAAATAGAGGTTCTTCGAGACTTCGTAAGACCCACCACATGCTGTCCGCATCAACGACAGAATTTTGGGACACGTGCATCACTTCGAGTGCCTGGGCTCTAAAATTTGAGCAATCGACCAGGAAAGGGAAACAAACTTAATGTAGAATTTTCTTGAAGACTGTTCCTACTACTTCGCAAAAGTCTTGTGCTCTGTCAGAGCAACAAGCAACAACACGAAGCTATTCGTTTACTCACTTCCCGTTAGTCCAGTCTTTGTTTATACACACAGTTTGACTGCTAGTAGTAGACAATAAGGAACATCTGAAAACGTGCGACAACTGATGTCCCCGTTGCCTGGCAAAAATTAACGCGGTATGATGCATCTCAAAATCCGCCATAGTTCATCACCGTATAAACACCGAATTACTCGTTTCTTTTCTACAAACACTTGGCCTACAGTTGTTTGGCCATGTCATCCGAAATGGAATTAACAAGACGGAGCCCACTGCCGTAACAATGATGATGTTGCAAATATCTCTTGGATGGTCGTTCCTAGTCGTGGTTCAGCGTTAATAGGGGGAACATGGATTGTCTGGGCTTTTAGCCTTTTATCGAAGTACTCCATTGGTGGAACAACTGAATTTTGCCATGTGCAGATCCTGACACAAATGGGGAAGCGTAGATGGTTACAATCAGAGACATGCAAAAAGCCGAATTACTCACTAATAGAAGGTTGTCGCATGGAAATAAAAGTACCTGAAGGGTAGTAGCATTTCAACATTGATGTCGAGGGTGTAAATCTCCCATCCGCAGGTGAAATTACCAACTTGGCAACCGCTTGTTAAAGACGACAGCCTTCCCGAAGATGACGCACGTAGATGATTTATTTATGAAGAACAGAAATGAAAAACGATAGGAAGGCTTTGAAAAGATAAGCATGAACTGGTCCTTATCATGGGACGAAAAAACAGAAACAAGGTAGCACTGACAATAGTCGCGGGCTGCTGAGCTACGTAAACAAAATCAATCTCATTAGCAACGGCAAATGGTGGGAGATAATGATCGTCTATTCAGAATAGCTATTTTAAGGTCTGCATGAAAAAGTTGAAGCTATCCATGTAATCCAGAATACCGGAACGCAGAGCTTCGTTCTTTCACTAGAAAAAGGAAAAACTAGTAAACAGCAAATAGTGTAGCCATTTTTTTTAGCTGGCATCGGGAGCGGTTACACATCCTCATAGACAGAATTCGACTTGACGATTTTTTGTGATTTAATTTTTTTCTCAAGTGAAAATAAGGTTGAAAGAATAAACGGGAACACTTTATTGTGATAAGGAAAGAAAAGTCGTTTTTTTGGCAAATCCAGCTTTTTTCTTGGCTAGTTCATGTTTCACAAGATTCACTGCACAGGTCCAAATCCCCGGGCCTAGTCGAACTAGACTAACGGCAAGTATCGCGGATGTTGAGGAAAAAGCACGTCTGCAATAAAGTTGAAAGACATTCTGTTCTAATACGATGTGGTAGAAATAAATAAAACGTGATTAACTATTGTTCTGGATAAATTAATTTGAATTCTCATTACTAGGTAGGATCACCTACCTGATATTCAGAAGAGTTAGCAACGAAAATCCTCACCATCACGGCCTAGTTCACTGATTGGAACAGATAAATTGGACGAACCTATTTTATAATTCTTAGTTAACTATTACAGATAGCTGGACACGCGATAACGATATCACTTTGATGATCGATTTTGCATGTTTGTCATCCAACGGCCGAACTCAGCTACTGCAGCCTGATCAATGATAATAGCTTGAGCTACGAAATGCACAACTTTTTCGATCAACCGAGTTGGATATACTTTGTTAAGACAAAAGGTTTCCCACTGAGAAATAACCGATAGAAACCCTGAGAAAGTTTAAAAGAATGGGATTTCACTTATTCATCATGAAACTATTGGTCATGTGTGATTCTACAAACCACAGCAAGACTGTAATAATAATAGTCGCTGAGATTTTCCTCGGAAACTCATAAACTTGATCGTAGTACATTTTTCACTGGCATGAATTCACCTATACAGTGATCGATAGTCTTGCAAGCCGTCTAAATTATCAACATTGCTCAACTCACGACTGTTTGTCCGGTGCCTGTATGCTGAGCATAGCAAGACAAAGGTTGGTCGTTAAATAATCCAAAAGGCAATAGGTTTGAATTTCTTCTAAACAATAATTACCAGCTACATCTACTGATTAGTTTGTTTCGCGTTTAATGACAGAGAAATTGTTCGCTCCTACATCCAGTTAATGGCACCGTGGCGTCGTGACGCAGTGGGTACGTAATTGTCGATTGGTCCGCGCAGGAACAACGTTTGTACTATGATTTGGAATGCTTGACAAAGCAATTAGGCTGGAAACACGATAACACTCGGACAAACAGCGATGAAAAAATACATGTGGCTTGACGTAGTTCGATGTCGGTCAATAAGAGAGTTATTGCCTCACAGTCCTATTATGGTTGTTCCGTCCTGTGAACATTCTCGTATTCATGGACTTTCCTAGTGGAAAAACGTTTGCCAGTCCTATTCCCTAACATAAACATAGAGCCAAAATCTACTGGCAAACTTTGAGTCTTTGTGGTTTACACTAATACATTTGGCAAAACGGTCTTCCGCGTTGGCAAGCTGCGGCAAGGAATATCCACGGATAATATTTATCCAATTTTCCGTTTCTTTAGATGTGATAAACAGTTTCAGCCGTTTTTCTGCGTGGATCTGCTCCTTTTTGAAAGGCTTATTCTATCGCTTGTTTATAAAACAAATGGGAAGCCTTTACACAGAATTGGCAATTGTTTTCTATTTATCTTTGACATCATTGGACAACATACCTGTACACTGTACGATCATCATATATGCCCATATCTATATATAAAGATGTATATGTGGATGCATTTATGTATATATACTTTCCGCTGTGTAAAACGTTTGTACATAACGCAAAAGTACATTTAATTTGCCATTTGCTTGATGTCAGATCAGAGCTTTGTTTCCATTTCGCAATGCGTTTCACTACAAATTTGAAATCGATCGCCAATTAAAAGATCCATTCCGCACAAATGACTTCAAACATCGGGAATACCTTTGAGCTGAACTGTTCACAAGCTTCCAGGTACAAACATCCTGCTTTTTTTACCAGTTTGTTCCTCATCCTTTGATAGCATTTGAAACGTAAGAACTTTCTGAAGAAAACGAGGTCATCTGTGAATGCGAATTTCTGCAGTCTCCGAGCAATGTGTATGCAAAGTGACGCACCTGTAACACGTATGGCTGGGTAAAACTATAGGCTTGGTAGGAAACAGAGCATGTAGTTTGATCATTTGGATAGTTTGAACGTCTAAGATTTAGTGAAAAACGTCTCGATTTTCAACTTGCAACAACTTGCAAAATCATCTTAAGCTGCGGCTTGTCTGCCTACGCGCGGTCTACAAATATGAAAAACGAAGTGCGGTACAACTCGTGTTGCCAGGCACACAGTGAGTGCATCCGAATTGTTCAGCGTGATTTGAACTGTCGATGTAGGCCCAATTAACGTTGGATTTACAATTTTTCATTATTACAAAATCGGTCTTGTTACGTGAGGCAAAATGCATCCGCACTATATCAAATATCCAAATCGAAATCACACTGCCTGAACTGAGTGCAAATAGATTATCCCGTGTGAGACGAATATTTTCAACACATAAGGAAGACCTATTCCATCCAGCGGGGCGTTCATCTGACTAACTGGACTAAAATGTAACACCGCTTGGAGGAATTTGAACACGAACAGAAGAAAGCATTACTTTGTACAATCTCAAACCATAGTGAGTGAGCATTTTGACTCGCATTTTTTGATTCGGCAGGGGAAGAAACAAATCAGAATAATATCTAGGTGCTTCGTGAGACTCTGATCAGATATCATCCGGTTTGCTCGAAGGTTTCGGATGAAAAAACGGGAAAAACAATAATTCACGCTTTTTATGAATTATATGATAATTAGATGGTCATGCACTTTTTCTCACAAGATATGCAATGACGTAGGCTGATGCGAACAGCTGTTCACAGGCAGCATTTGCTATCTCGCACATGGGGCGGTATGATGGCAGAACCAAGGATGTGAGTTGTCCGTTAGAAAGACATGGCAGAAAAGAATCACTAAATTTAGTGTAAAGAGTTAAAGTGGAAAAATATCCTTCGATCAGTCAAGCAATATTGGTCGTGGGCACGAACTCTAATCTCCCCCCCCCGGCGGATAAACGCAGAAACTCTGTGGCAGTTTGTCAGCTTAAAGCAATAGGACTTCCCTTACATTTTAACTGACTTGGTTCCAGCTTATTCATAAGATAGGATAAATGAGGCATCCAATTGTAATTTCCACGTCGCATAAGCTACATGTTATTTACTTACACCCAAGCAAACTCAACACCTTTCATTTAACCAAAAATATCCTCCCAACTTCATCATTATTGCAGTTGACCAACCAAAATTATCGGTTACTGAATGATGGAATGGGGTAAAAATCAATCCTAAAGTTACCAAAACCAGAAGGAAGCAAAACAAAGTCGACGTTCACGAATCCAATTAATTGGTCGTGAAATTGTTTACTGAATAACCGCAAATTACTTCAGTTGAAGAGTTTCGATGTTCAAGTACATATCAAACTTTTAGCAACAAGATAATCAATGAGAATACGAAAGGAGACAAATGGCTGAGAATGGGATGCAAAATACCGCATACGGAGGGCGAACATTGTGAGAATTTGAAGTCTATTTTTTATGACTGCCATCAGCTTGAGTCTTGCTACCAATCTTTGAAATCACTTGTAAACTGTTCCATCTGACCTAGGCTGATTCTTAATCTTTTAATTCTCTGAAGATTCTTGTATAGGGAAACAGTATTTTAAATCGTATTTTTTACTTCATTTATTAATGAAGCAACAATAATCCCCCTTTTTCAGGAACTGGGTCGCGACCAGCAGTGGATTGCCAAGTGGGGAAGTTGACCGGCGGTGCGGGGATCCAAACCCCCAAATTCCACGCCCAAACGCCACAACTTTATTCTCTTGGCCACCGCCGGCCATGAGTTTTCAGCACCGCGTTCATTAGTGAAGACAAAAAAACTGTAGTTTGCCGTTTTTCGCGCGACTTTTCTCTCTTCCTTGGGTTGAGACCAGAAAGTCGTAGGACGATAGTGTCCGGGGAATGCATCCGCCTGTTGAGTAAGACTTAGCCTGTACTCGCAAAGGACAATATGGACCGGGAACGCTGTATAGTTATCAGGGCGGATGGCAAGCAAAAATGTGTCAGATGGCCTAGTTTTCAAGTTGTTTGGCTTATTTTCTTCCCCTTGATCACTGTTCATGCGCCCGCTAGTGCATGGTGCATTCACAAGACCAGTGAAAAGGCTAGTCACGGATAAAAATGACGTGCAATCTATTCAAGATTTCAAAGGCAATGCACATTTTATTATTGTTCAACGAATCACCCTAAGTCAGACCATGCTTTCTACCAATAACTTTTAGAAATCGTGTTCAGGTCTAGGGCTGATAATGCAGATTTCGGAATTGTTTCTAAACTGGACACGAAATTCGTTAGGCCATTAGATGTACTGTAAAGCAGAGCACTTACGTTAGCAGAACAGTTGATTTTATAATGGCTGATAAACATTCGACATTTTCATTCCGATGATTTCCATTGTTGCGAAGCCGGCAATATGGTGAAGAGGTGGAGCTTTGAAGTTGCTCTATTCCGTTTACTAAGGTTTCGTCGCGATCACTTGTATTTGCAACCTCGAACAAGATGGAACCATCGGCAGTGATTCAGGTGAACAAAGCCTAGATAGAATATTTTGGACGACAGGAATAAAACAGCACCATTTCGAACTGTCGTTCAGTGACTAAAACGTTACCATTGCGCTATCTGGAACAAAATTTTAAATTTAAATAAGATCGCGAGTGGAATTTTGCATTAGCTCTTTGATCAGGACCCTTTGGTTATCTTCGAATGAGATGCCATTCACCACACGTGGGTTACCAGCTAATCAAACAAGCATCTAGAATGCGTAACTTCATGTTGTGTCATAACTTCTGGCCATTTCGTGATTGGATTACAAGCGAAAAGCCCCAGTCACGCGACACTGTTTACCTAGCGGTCAAATGTTTTAACAAAATGCGGGAAAACGATTGTAATTGCTTGCCTATTGATGAATTAGTTTGTACAGTCCATCCGCATTAGTTAACCGCGTTGTTAGGTTACTTGATAGCACCGAAATTATGTAGTTTGTGTAAGATTCGTCAAAAAGCCGACGATATGCTACTTTTTGTGTTTTCAGCCAGAGGAACGATTGCACACTGAACAGGTCTCACAGTAACTTCATTTGTACTTCAGGTTACAAAACACTGTTTTGAGATCCTCTCAATAATAATCGTCAACAGATCGAATTCCGTAGTTCTGTGCGACCTATTTCGGGGCCCCTGAATCCATCCTGGATGCAACTTCCTCGGGGAATAAGAGTGGCCTTGACTGCATACATTGAAGTCCGTTTTCCAAAATGAGTGAATCTATAAAACGGGAAATTTAAGGATTAAAAATTACAAAAAACTGAAATAAATAATTGCGAAGTATGCGCAGCTATAAGGCCGGAAAAAATCTGTTCTGCTTATTCTTGTCTTACTATCCGACTATATTTTGTTTTTTATCTTTAGTATATATTTTATACACATATGTCCTGTTCTCAACAAATTTATTACCTTTCGAAACAATATTTTCATTCCTTACTAGTCTGAAGAGGTTTGTTAGTATATAACACTGAGAAGCGATCTTATCTCCACAGATTTTATTTTCCATAAGTTAGCTGAATAGCCTGCAAGAACCAACCGTGAAATTTTGTGTGCGGCTACGTGGGGAGCAAGCCCCATTGTGAGGACAAGTTTGCTGAATAAATACGCAAAGCTTGTAGATCTACCCACTGTTTCAGGGTTTAATGGTGTTGACAGCTTTTGTTTTAGTTCATATATACTTCCAAGTAGGCTATTTAAATGCTTAGAGATTTGATCAGACGGCATTTGACTACAGTTAATTGGCTGTTGCGTGGTCTTTCTACACCTGAGGTTAGACCAGAAAGGACATCGATTGTAGGTAGTGTGAATGGAATAATTGGAATGTCATAGGTTATCGGATTGTGAAATTCGTGTATTCAAGGAAATAATATTTATATGTTTGGAGTATGGTAAGTTGTGCATTGTTTGTCTAAACTTTACCGTTGGATTATTATAAGTTGCCTAATGCAGTCACCACTTAGTCACACTTAGTCCATTGACCGATATACATTACGATGCACTAGTGGTCGCAAAATAGTCTACTGGAAAACAGAGCTCTTTCTGACTGACAGTTTAACAAAATATAAACACGAGAGAACCCGGCTAAAGTGAATTTGTATGCAATCTTTCCGAAATCGATAATTCAGCCTAATTTTGATCGTTTGGGCAGAAATTTCGACCTTCGGAAAACGGACCTTAATTGGCTTTCATCCACTACACGACAATCGGTATTTGCGGGTTACTTATTTGCAGTCTTGCAGAAACATTGTCAAAATGTTCCCAGTCTTACATGTCAGGACACGGGGCGCTAAATACGGGGTTGGAAATAAAGCACTAACGATCAAATCACAAGCGGGCAAATCACCGGACATCATGCACACTTTCGTCAAATTATCTTAGGCCTCACTACGCATGGCGATCTTTCAAATTCGTTTAATCGGTCACCCTTTGTACTGTTTAAAGTTGCAAGGCTAGTTCCATATGGTCACCTGCATGAAAGTAATTAACCCACTCCAAGAGTACGTGACAGTTAGGGGCTGCAAAAGGTATGACATTGCTTGTGTGAGGACCCAGTCCGGTTCGATTTCAAATGGCATTGTAGTCGCCAATTTTCTAATTCGCTAAAATACCTCAGTGTGGAACATAGTTTGGTGTTTTTGATCAAAATAATGAAGAAAATAATGGGATGGTAAACAAGACCGCTCGATTTACGGTTAAACTAAAAGGTGCTATCAAATCCCTCTGATAGACCTGTAATCACAAAAGCACAGATTTCTGATTTCACTTTGCTTAATGAAATAACTAATCCTGTTCGTAAAACTTTGTCATTTTTTTCTTACTCTACTGGTCTCTGGAGACGACGCCAGGTTAACTACTTGAAAGATTAATCATATTCTATCGGGGAAACAAGGTAAGTTACCGGTGTCGGTGTATGTGTTCGACTCCATTAAATTTGCTTACGAGGCAAACAACCGTTATCCCTATCGCAGCTATTCGTCTCTGGCCTAACTCCAATCCAATGTGGAAGCCAGTCTTTGTCCAAGGGCCTAATACCAACATTTTACTTAGAACTGCGTGTAGTGGACAAAAACAGAAGCGAAAAATGTATCCAACAGTCAAATATTGACCCGATAACAGGGAAAATGAGAAACAAACGTGCTGATCAAAAGGAAATTTTGTAAGAATCAAAGAAATCCGGTGTGTCTTACGAAAGCGGACCTACACAACTTTTGAATACATCAACATACAAGGTTTGGAATGAATTTTAAAAGCAAAGGCAGATTTAAAAGCTCCTTGCAGGGAAATCAGTTAATGTATTATAGACCATCCCTCCATGGAAGCAATACAGATGAAAACAGTCGGGGGGGGGAGGAGAGAATCTGTAAATTTAGAGTGGCAGGTTGATTGAATATCGAGCTAATCCCTTGAAAAGGCACGACTTCGGCTTCCACTTCACCAACCACCTTAGCAATCAGCAGAATATTACGTTGACCGTTGCTACTCCTTATCTGTTCGTTATCTGATTTGTGCTTTTAGGGTAGGGTCAATTGCTTTGGAATACATCTTAGAAACGGTAGAAATAAGAAGTGTACCCGCCAACGTGGACCAACTTAGCAGTCCATTTAATCGAAGTGGACATGAACTGCGTGGTTCACACAATTAAAGTGAAAAAAGAAATATTCTATTCCCTTAAGGGCAGCAGCACCTGGCTTCACATAACAAGTTTTTTCTCCCCGTGAGTTCTGTGGAACGATTTTCAGCTTAAAATGCAACAGCTGACTGGAGTTCGGTAGCGATTACTCCATGCGCATACCTTCAGCTTTTTAATTTGCAATCATAGTTGAAGATCATTAGTTTTCTAGTGAAATTCCCTGACTGTCGACGGCCTAAGCCTAACTGACCTTGAAAACGTGGGGCTTATCAGATTTCGTTCAGTTAAGAAATTATTTTTCGGAGAATTCCAAAATCCGCTAACAACGAAAAGAAGTAGCATCACGTGTATAGCATTTGACTATTGGTCCTTGGACACGAGGTTTAGTTTTCGAATTATTTTTCTTAAAACGACCTTTATTTCATGGAACTTTGCAATGAACCATAATACATAAGAATTGCTTTTCAACCGCCCAGAATTAGAAAGCGGAATAACGTGACCCACGTTCACTTGAACTTAGCTTTATCGCCAGTGATCGGTAAGCTGACTTCACTCTTCACACTCCGAGTCCTATATAAATGAAATATCCATGCAGAAAGCAAGCAAGAAAAATTTATCGTACTGAAAATGGTGGTTTGAAGCGTTTAGTACTTCGTTTTCTAAGCCAGCCATCGAGAATTGGAACTCGACGCATGGATGAACATGAACGCTGCGAAAAATCTCCCAGGAATGTTCCTTTTTTGCACGGCTTTAGTAGAAGCCACTTGTTGAGTGCGCAGGAGTTCTTGAAATGAGTAGAAAATACATTGCCTGTTAATATCGCTTGGATTTACAGGAACCCAGCAAAACATATAATAACTGCACGCAGAAACCCTTATACCAAGCCTCACCATGAACTGAGGTCACTATGGTGACGCAATTGTACAGTACACCATAATTTGATGATATACTGGATTGTGTTGGCATTTATTGAATGTGGTTCACATCATACTCATTTCCGAATAGTAACAGAAACTGAAAGTAACCCGGTAAGGAGCAGAATAATTGATGCACAGAATTTATGCTCCCGAGGATGCGGCATTGTCAGAACACGACGTTATCCACAAGAAAACTGTGCAAGAATAAATTATGATTATTTCAAAACCAGTTTACAATACGAGTTTGAGACCGCCCGGGTTGGTCACAATCTGGGCACATTTTGTGTTCTGTCAACAACTTTGTCTTGCGATATTAAACTTCTTCAACAAGTTAGCTGATTAAAAATTTGATGCTTATTATGTGAAAAATGCATATTTTTACCCTAAATTCATCGCCATCCGTTAGTCACGCTGGGTATTTCAGATGCTTCTCTGCAGTTCTCAAGTCCAGTCGGGCCTGCTCAGTAGTTGTGGCAGATGAAATGTACCGGTAGATAATCCATATAACCGGTAAGTGATCGATTTTACGAACGTCGACTTCAATCAAGGAAGTGTGATCCGGTCGACGCACTAGGTAGAAGTCAGCAAAAATTGCCTCATGAGTGCAGCTAGTGAACTGGTTGTCGAACGAACAGTGGACGACCATAATTTGAACTGGTAAACTTGTGCTTTTACTATTTTTTGTGACCATAAAAG
>LUCM01008053.1:18719-62584 GCA_008360955.1 Fasciolopsis buskii
CTGTAGTTCGATACCGACAGTCTTCTGGAAAATAGCATGCCTGCGGTACTCCTTCTCTTGATCGCTCACCGGTGCCTAATGGGCGTTTATACGCAACGGCAGTGGTAGACTGGCTCAATGCCAAATGTGATGTTGGTGTGAAACTATCCCAAATTGGTTTATCCTTCCAGCGTGTGATGCTTATGATCGTGCACACTGAATCCAGCACTTATTTTGTGCTCGTCGGATCACCAGTTCTGATGTCTAGTTGTAGTACTCGAGCATGAAATTTGTATCATGTGATATATAAATTATATGGATTAGTAGTTGTCCAGGCAGGCTAGAGCGAATCAGTACCGGACTGTATCACGTAATTTGCACGTGGACCCATCACAACCGTAGAATTTTGATGACTGACCGGACTTAGTAAATCACGAGTTTCAGATATATGCTACTCATTAGTAGCAAGTTGTTACCACAAGTAAAATACGGACTATAGCCTCAAAATAGATTGATTTTTAATCAATTTGAAAATATTTTACTAAAGAATAGTTTACCATATTTGTTTTCGATGATTCAGGAGAAGCATAATTTAATTTTGCCGCGAATTTTAACAGGGGAAAAGAAAAACTATGGATATCACTTGAGTTTTGTCCTAACACGGGTGGACTAGTGTGGAGCCATTTTGGCAGCTTCGGCAGCCAGTAGGTTTGCGGTGAATTCAATCAGACCGCATGATGGAGTAATCTGTCACGGAATTGCTGAAAAAACCTTGATGTCCCATTTACTGTATTCCTGCTTGCTTTTTGTTTGGAGTTCTCTTTTTATCAATTGTCAGCCGGTTGCTTATTTTGTTGATGAATTCGTGTACTGGATATCAGACTTCCAGTTTCAATGACTGGTTTTAATATGCTTCTTCGGTCACATTTACCGGTTTACTATCTGATCACGTACATTCGTGACCATAAAGATCATGTCAAACGAAAACCGAGTTATATTCAAGCGCCGCAACTGCCTATTGTTTTTTGTTGGGTGATCGATGTGGTGCTTTGGCAGTTGCAATTGATAATTTTCCGGTTCGCCCAGTAGTTAGTTTTTGAGTTTTGGTTGAAATCTTTGAAGTTTTGAAACAGTTTGGCATGCAGGTCACCAATATGCTTTCATTCCGGTGAGTCCTTGATTCGTCCCCTTGACTTCTGTAATCTGTCCTCGCAAGCTGTACGCGACTTAAGCAGAAGAATGCGGTGTCATCCTTCTGGACCGTATTGGTTTGCAATTTTTGTGTGGACTTGTTTGTGTCTGTTTCGATGGTCATTGGGAAGGTTCATAATATGAGCCATTTGTGTCATTCTAAACCAAAGGTTCCATCAGTTCATTCATTTCATCTCTCCGAAATTTGGTTCTGCAAATTTGGAGTTTTCAAATGGTGTTGGTGGCGGCCGGTAATTCCATTCGCATGTTACAAACTAAATCACAGCACAACAGCGTGATTCAGTCTAGCATCACCGCCAAAATTGACAATATTTTTTTATATTTACTATGTCTTTGTTCCCAGTCTTTTGGAGTGCTCGCAAAGTTTGCGCATTTATTTGTAGTACTCCTTGTTTCTCATTTCTGTATACTGTTACGTCTTTTAATTGCCTCTGGTTCTCGTCTATTTAGTAGTCAAAGTGTGCGTTGCAATGAAGATATTTCATCGCCTTATACTGTTACTAGGCTACATCGACACTAGATAATTCACCCCTTGAGAAGTGTGATTTATCCAGAAATATGCATCTCCTTATTGTCCTGGTCGGGACCGATAAACGATAGATGAAGGCCACTAAACAACGGTAAAACTTGTCTGCGTCCCGCACTTCCGACCATTCAACGGTTCATATTTAGAGTTTGAATTCTGACGACCCATTTCTAATGTGGTAAGTTGGGTCATGACGCTAAAGAAATCTGTTCAGCTGTTCTCTGCACGGCAACGGATACTCCCGTCGTCATGCATTTTATCTTCTTTTGACAATTTCGTCGTACTGTTTATTTCTTCTCGTCACCTTCTTGCTCGCACCCGTTACACCGTCTCTCATCATTATATGATCAAAGTCTTAGCCTTGCAAGTCATTTCTCATTCCGACTTCGATTGAGACACAAAAGCAAAGTAACTTAACGTTTCCTTGATCGATTAGTTTGTAGCCCGTTGCCCTCGAGAGCCAACATTCATCAGAAAACTGCAAATTTGTTCGAAATAACTCAGCTCGGCCAAAATTGCAGCCAACCGGATAGGGCTGATCTGACACATTCAAAAAAACAGCACACCTGAACTAAAGAGAACGATATTCTCTTTGAAAATGCGCTTCGGGAATGTGAACGACTAAGTTAATTTTATGAGCTAAGACAAGATTTCGATTTAGTGACTTGTTACAGCGATGATGACTGTAGGTGTGCTCGCATTCACCCCAGATGTGCTAACTTTAAAGCAAGTTCATAAATCTACTTTATTCCCAATAGGTTCTGATAATGTCAGCTGACTTCACGTCCAGAAGGTATGATTAGTAATGGACGGAGAGAGTTAATTTTTTTTGAAGTCATCACCAGACAAACATATTTCAGTGTGTTGACGGAACACATGTTAACGATCGTCGGACCTCTTTCAGTCGCTCAGAATAACGGATATCTAGGGTGAAAAAATGTTCTAACATTGCCCTCCGTATTTCCCTCAGAATAGTTTCAGATCCGTTGTAATCTTACGTCCATTTCGTCTCAACGATGTCCAGTCGGTTCGGCTTCAAGTGAAGTAGGCCGAAAAAGTACTTTGACCTCAGTGTGAATAAAAATGGCAAATTGAAAGTGATACGTTGGCAAACTATCACAGAGGAACACTATGTGGTTTCCAGTGGCTCACAGCTAACCGATTATGATTGGTTTTTCCTATGCTTTCCCTAACTTTTCAGAAAACCGATTTCTTTAATCTGAGACTTCGTTTTTGTCGTGTCGTTTGTAAGCTGTCAGGTCTATATATATATATATATATATATATATATATATATATATATATAATCACATTGGTACTACACTACGTATTCAGAAGGGGCATTCTCAACTTCAGACTTCAAATGGTTTTTCAATCAAATTAATTGCGTTAAAAGATGACTGACCAACGTAGTAGCTCCATACTTTTCCCTTCACGGTTAATAAATTTCAAAGCTATTGCCAACGTTATCTACTTTTCTATAATTTACTCAATGTAGCACTGGAATATTTGGTTTCCGTGATTCAAAGTGATCAACAACTAGCATCGCAAACAATTTGTATTCATCGTCAACTACACGGACTCAGCGAGCTCATCCGCGCGGACCCAAAATTCAAGGAAGCGACGGATAGGACAGGCCAGTTGGATGTGTTGGCTAAACGTTTAAAAAATCCGATCCCATTTTTCGATGTCAAACAGCGCGATCAAACCGTCGTCTGCCCACATTGGGAACAAGTGTCAAAGGTGGCCATCTTGAGACAGACAATCGCCAAACACGTGTCCTCAGCCAACACAGTTCAGACAACTGTACCTTTAGAGGTGCTCAATCAGTTGGGTGAATTTGTGAGTAAATCCGCAGACTACTACTCACAAGTCGATGCACAAAAGGCGTTGTTATCCTCTGTGAAAAAGACGATCGGTCGGCTCGATAAAGAAGCACAGAATACACTACCTTCCATGCCTTCGCTTTTGCACTATCTGACGTTGTTTGCACAACAAACGACACGTTTGCTAAAACAATTTATTCGAAATATGTGCGAAGATCGGAACAGATTGGTTGAACCACGAATTAGTTGGACCGTGAAGGATGAAGGACAAACACATTATCGTTTATTGATGAGCCGGCCCAATACCTCACTGACTGGCGAGTCGTTTTGGACGGCTCCGGATTCCAATAGTGGTTTACCAAAACCGGAGTGGAAAGACCCACTGATGATAGAGGGTAGGAGTCGCGAGTTGAATGTTATACGTGCCTATTTGTTCGGTGCAGCCAGAACTCCAGGCTTAATATTCGGCTCTTCGGGATCTGGTCGATCAAGCATTCTACGCTGGGCGGTTCAACGATTCCAGGTGAGTCGGTCTAGTCCAGTTTTCTCAAGCTAAGTATCATAAGTATCTCCTGTCACTCTCAGTACACCTAATTATAATTATTCTGAGTAGCATATTCATATGTTGGAGCTGCACTAGGCTTTCGGCTTCTTCACATAATTAATGCTTCGAAATAAGTGTAAAATCGTAGTTCATATAAGCCATCAAGGCCGTGTTCAGTCACCACTACCGGTTGGAAGAAGTCGTCGTGTGAGACCGCGTAAAATTATCGTTCGCGGTACTCTATAACTGATCCACGTATGTGGATTCAGAAAGAAAGAAATCATAAAGCATATGTGTTTGAGGACAGATATTAGTAGGAAGAGAACTGTATACCGTTATTCTCCTTCGGGTCTCCCAATCATGTGTGATTTTTACGATGTTCATCCATTAAGGCAAACACGGACGAAAGTGAAAACTGTTCTTCCCATTGAGGGTTTTCTTCGGTTTGGAACATTTGCATAAATCTGATTACGGATTAAGCGCCAATGAGAACTCTGATGAAAGGTGCGAATAATGGAAGACAAATAGAATCGTTCGTCCCGGGTTCGCGTCCCAGTTCGGGCGCGGTGGATATGCACTGCTAATGATTCCTAACAAGGATGAAATAGCTGCACAGTGATTCCATGGTTTCTTTTTGTGAGTTGAGCGATGATATGACATGGTGAATTATTTCATGAAAACATTCAATCTCCTGCTACTAAAATGTGACAAATAGAAGAGTTTGCCCCTTGCATTGTCCCCTCCAAATTTCTCCCACACCCCGTGGACTGTCCATCAAATCTATTGTGCGCTTTGTAAGACCCGACTTCCGGGACGGAAGAAGAAAAATGGTTTTAAGAGGCGCCAATCGAAACCTTTGGTAGGAAGATCAGATCGGCCGAATGACAGACCAAATTTGTTTTGGCTGACCACTGGGAGCCGATGACCGGTACTTCAGTTCACACGTCTTCCGATTATTTCAAGTCAGAGGCTCGGAGGTTTCCGCAGAACCAGTGTTGATACGGCCCCGAAAGAGTATGATACGTTAAGGAAATATAAGGGGGACTGTGGTCGCAGTTATTGGTGAACCACACTCACCACTTCAAACAGTCATCAATGGACTGTTGTATTGTATTGTATTGTATTGTATTGTATTGTATTGTATTGTATTGTATTGTATTGTATTGTATTGTATTGTATTGTACTGTATTGTATAGACTTTTGCGTACACCAAATAATGTGGTATTTTGTAAGGGGAGCGCAAAAATCCATCTCGTCCTCGTCATTGCCGATGTTTGTCCGCAAATGCTTAGTTGATGAGCCTGAGCACACTACAGATACAACTAATTACCTGTCCCATGCAGCTGTGGAAACATGCATTCGTGGAATCATGACCCAGTCCGCGATATTTTTCTTGCGGACTGAGTGATTGGTTTTTTCTTAGTGTGTTACTAAGAGAGATCGGTGTGCTGGCGTGATGGAGACTAACTCCAAACACGGCTGTTCACTAAACTGTTCCCGTTCTCTTCTTTGGTACTTTCCAAACAGTCAAACCATATCAGTCATTACAGTGATTGATTGGGACGAACGGCTCCCGCACAAATAACTTTCACAGAAGTTGAGAAATATCAACGACTGCAAATGTCTACAATTTGGAAGTTACTGACTATCCTGGGTTCGACTAGAGTTAGAATCGATGGCCAAATGATAAAACTGACATGCGCACAATAACTGATTTTTCGTACGCATGAAAAGCTCACACTGTATGGGAAAACTGAATGCCCGATAACTACAACACAAGTTGAATGTAATGTAGGCGAAGGCATCGAACTGCTGAATTCAATCAGATGCAGTCGCTTCTAGTGTGAAGCATTTATGAATCCGTGGAACCCTTGCTTTCATTTTGAAGACCGTAGTAAACTCTTGATTGAGGATGTTTGTAAACCGAACTTTTATCGATCAAATGAAATGACACGAATAGATATCAATGTCTCCGATTTTTAATATCAGTCTTCAATTCTCCGATGGCATTGCCAAATAAGACTAAGTGAGCAATAATGTAATTGTTCTCGTTCGATCCTTTGGACAGTGTCGTTGACATTTGCACTGGGTGAACACAGGCCATCGAGTTCGTCATGGGGTTTCTCTCAACACCAATGAAACGATCTATTTGTAATTAGACATCTTAGGGGTACGAACGGCATAAAAGAAAATATGGATCTGTTGCCTACCGTATTGTCTCCTTTACATATACATTTCACAGGTGCGCCTGAATTCAGACTACGTGATAAACAAAATGTGGTACAACGGGGGTCGGGGTGAGAGAAAAGTAAGGATAGATGAAGTTGGAATGCAAAAAAGGAAAAACAAAACAAAACAAAACAACAAAAGCTTCTTCTGTTCTTTTGCGTGCAGATTCTGTACCTTTTTTCATCTAATTGTTGACCATAACAGAAAGAAAACGGATGAATGTGAGGGTGATTGTCCATAGGTATAGTGTGAAGAACTCATCAACGAATGAGTACAGTTGAGTGAATCCATGGATCGATCTCCTTTAACATCTGTGTTTTGTATGGTTCAGTGGAAAACATTGCGCTCTCAGAACTGATCCGACCAGTAAAGCTGCGAATAAAATTCCAGCAATGAAAACCAAACTACAAACATAATATTTGTCTTACTTTTTTGAAATGTTCTATTAAAAAACTATTAATCTCACCTCTTAGATGAAAGTTCAATTATGTCGTACCACGATGTTATTTTGATCGAACTACTACAAACTAGAGTATTCCCGTGGTTGTTTTAGACTTCTCTCATGTTTTTACTTTACCTCTTGTCTTGTTTGTTTTAGCTGATTAGCATAAAATACCCGTTGTCCAATCTCCTATTTGTCCGACTAGCTTCTGATATGCACTGTAGTCTCGGGAAAGGGCGAAAGTGCTAGTTTCTAAAATCCGCAACTTTTCAGAATTTTAGTATCCCGTTACCAATGGGATAAGTAATATCCTTCGGGAAATACATTGATATTCGGCTCTAAATAGGCAGAAAAAGACGTTATAGCTTTATCTATTTGCTATTTTGCTCGAAATTTTTCATTATGGACAGGATGAATAGAAATACACCAGATATTTTGTGGGACTTCAAACCGCATTCCGCATCGGGATACAGTTGTACAGGAGTGATTGTGTTGATGGTAAATTGTGGTTGAAACGCACTGCTTTAGGCCGTCAAAGATTCGGTAGACAATTTCAACATAAACTTTAAATCAATTTTATTTTTGTTTTTCTTATTCCCTTGTCAATCACGTCCGAATCCCAATGTTAATTTTATGGACACAAAGTATTGGTACTCAGTTAATTCACAAGGTGATATCATCACCATTAAGAAACCATGTGGTGAAATTCAACAAACCGTTCAGAGCCTGCCTGGTAGCGTAATGGCTAAGGCGTTCGACTCAGAACCGTTCGTCCCGGGCTCGCGTCCCAATTCGGGCGCGGTAGATGTGCACTGCTGATGATTCCCGACAAGAATGAAATAGTTGCACAGTGCTTCCATGGTTTCTTTATGCTGAGTTGAGTGATAATATCGCACGGTGAATTATTTCATGAAAAACGCTAATTGTTGCTTGTTGCACTATATGCTACGTAACTGCGTTCGATAGTGATCAAACCAAAAATAATCAAGAAGTGGCTTGCATGACCCGGAAGCCCATAGGTCAAAGCAATTGTTTTGCGTCGTCTGTAGCTAAGGTCACTAACGAACCCTCGATTTCGATCATCCGTAGAACAGTTCGTCTAGTAGAAATTAGGGTAATCCAATCGTGTAATTTCGTCGAAAACATGTTAGATTTTTCCTAAAGAAAGTGATTGCTGCTTGTTAAAACGGAGAAATACAGCGACAGTGAGAATAACCCCTGAACAACTCATCAGAATATCTTATTTAAAATCGACTGGAACAATTCAGATAAATTTAGGAGTATCGAAAAGTCAGCGGCCAACAAATGCATGCTTTCGAATGTCGTGATAGTTCTAAAAAAATATTTCTTAATGTTAGAAAACTAGGCATTTTAAGAAATCATTCGCCGCGCGATATTAACGCTCAATGCATCACTGAGAAGAAATGGAAGCAATGTGCAGTTGCCTTATCTTGTGCAGAAATGGTCACCGGTACAAATCTAGAGGATCCGAACCAGGGCATGTACCGGGGATGAACGGCTTTGAGTGAAATATCGTAGACGTTAGGTTAGATTGACAGGTTCAGCGCTTTATCAAGCTTCACCAAATGATCTGGCACTTGTCCACATAATGAATAATTTCGAAATACTTCTAACATTCTACTGATCACTGCGTTCAAGTAGTTGAGTTTTGTTGGTCGTGTTCACGGCTTCCGTCGTACTTTGGCTACCTAGAGCAAAATCGCCTGGTATAAGAGCTGATTGAGACTAGTCAGCGGCCTGGGGATGGGGATATCAGTGACGGATAGGTGCTAAATCATGTGGTGAAACTCAATAGACTGGTAAAAGTCTGCCTAACTAAGGCTTTCGATTTCCCCGGTTCGTGTCCCAGTTTGGCACTTTGGTTATGCACTGCTGACGGTTCCTAACAGAGAACATCTTTTGCCATCATGCTCTTTATAAGTGACGCTTCATCAAATGATGAACATGGGCCATAACTCTCACTGATAAAGCTGGTCACGTTAGGCGGTGATAACGTACCAAAGAACACAATTCATCGGCATATCCACTAGATTGACTAAGTTGCGAACCGAAAACAGCTTCAGTCTGGGTCATATAACGTCGAGACGATGACATGTTATGCCAGTTATCTGTGCCCCTTTTCAAAATCTCAGTGCATCAGTTGCTGATTGAGTAATAGTGTAGTTTGGATGCTGGGATGTTTTGTTCTGCTACGTGTGGGGGGCAAGGCAACTAGCTGGTGTCAAGACCGCAAAACCGCTTTCTTTCGGCACGATCAGTCATGTTACAGCGAACATGGATCGGGTTCGGGAGACAGAGCCGTCCCAGTAAGCCCATCGGCACTTAGACGAATGACGCACGGACTAAAAACCGGAACTGCTGCAAGCCGGGAGGCAAGGTGAGAACTAACCGTTCGCCCTAACTCTGAAGCAAAGCACTTCATGACTTTCGTGAACATTTTCAGAGACTATCAGGGGCGGCGCTCAAAGAGAGCAAATAAGAAACAGTCAATAAGTCCTATCCTGTGTCGATGACTATATGACTATGTGACTATGACAAATAAAGGAAACAGTTGTGTGAACGGGCCAGATGCCACTTTGTTCGTTGTCGCTTGATTAGGCGGGGCTGGATTGTGCAGGATCGAGACGAATAACAGAAGGCGCTAGATACAACGACGGAGAAAAGCCGGATTTTAAAGCACTAGGTAATAAACAATTCGATAAGGTTTTTGAAATGGCGCAAGAAGCTAGATGTAATGCAGAATGGAAAATCCGCTTGTGTACGACTCATCCGGTAGTCGATACACGCAACACTGAATGTTGGCTCAAGTAAGTCAAGTCGGACAACTTTGTCCGCAACAGCTCAGAGGTGCACCACCTGCTCGGTGAGAGGAAGGTAGCCAATTCGTTTTCGGGTCGTAGCATCGACTTTTGGTTGCGCAGTCAGTAAGCGGATTTTCCATTCTATGTAACTTGATGAAAAGTCAAAAAGAACACTAACGAATGCCAGACAGATACGGAAAGCACTGTTGTTTTGCTACAGTTCACTGGTCTCCCGAGGTCAAAGCACGCGCAGGTGTATCTGGAGTTTCTTTCACTTATGACCTATCGATTCGATCACGTTTGAACACAGGACACGATTTTGAATTTGTAAGTCCAATGCATAAAACTAGCTGGAGTCTAACAGGACTGAAATAGAGAAGCGGATGAATAAGCATTCATATCACAATGTTTTCAGCTCAAGTACACGAGTTCTCTCATTTTGATCGCGCAATTGTCATGTCATTTTATTTTTAAGAAGAGAAGGGAATGCATACAGTCAAACACATGTATGAAATTCACGGTAACAATTAAATGCAAACTCTATGAATAAACTGCAACTAAATGAATAGTTCTAGTTTTCCCATTCACAAATCACTCATCTCTCTGTAGTGTATGACCTCCAGTAGAAACAACAGTTATGGACATAAATCTCGAAGATTTAGGGACATTGATAAGTTACTGCTCTACTTTGCGGGTTGTAATCATAAAATTTCCATCACTGGTCGCCGTGATTGTTTTTTTTTCGTTGAGCCCCAGGAACGTAGACACATGGATATTGCAAGGTCGGAGGTTTATTTGGCCGCGGTAAGTAGTGTTTTGTTGTTGCAAACAGTTCAACCCCACCAGACGACTGTGTTCAGTTTACCAAGGTGATGGTCAGTGTACAATCAACGTTACTGACGCGGATCTCTTTGATGTCATACGATTCAATCGGTGGTTTTCAGTCCTTTACTAAACTGTTATGAATTCGACAGCACTTGTTCATTCCGTCTTTGATATCTTCTAACGGTTATTTTCCCAGCTAGAAGTTTCTTATTCAAACCGATATTGGTTGAGACATTCAGAGCATTCTGTTGAAGAAAGCATGCACTTATGGGACATTCGATAATAGTTCTGATTAAGATAAACATGTTCCAGTGCTGCTCATCGTCAAAATGGACGATTCAGTTGTTCCGGTATTAGACAAAGCATCCGTTAGAATCAACAACCGGACAATAACTCAACTACCGATAATTACCAAAATAATAGGGCATCTCGTCCTGTCCAGCAAAACTAGACTTCAAGGCGTCACGTGTTTAGGTGAAACTTCGCAGTCGACAATTTGTCAGTAACGGGTCCCTAATGAACTTGGGCAATTGACAACAGAATATCAAAAGCGATGTACGACCTGGTGAGGTATTTTGCTTCAGCCAATTGTCACACATGTTGACATTGGCGTCGATGAAGTTCCCGTACCCGCTGGTCTGCTGAGATATTTTCCGATTTTCCTGCATTGAAAATGAGTTCCATGAATTTGTGTTGGATGTTAGTATAAAATGATTTACTATTCCTAAGATATTTCGTCAGCTACTATCGCTCACTTGTAACCGCTTTTTGCGAAGTTCCATTTATGATCTAAACTGCTTATCGTTTACTGTCACATTCATCCCACATTTTGTTGTCAATTAGAAGCACTAGATTTTGTAAAACTTGGTAATTGGGTTATCCAAAAATATTGGAGCTACTGGTTATCAAAGAATTCCAGTGAGCATGACAAATAATTGTTAATAGCACTACCTAGATGGTACACGTCATCGGTGTCTTGCTTAGTCCATTAAAAGCAACATGAACATCAATTAGTAAAATGAAAACAATTGGCGGTTTTCTTGATCATTGTGATCTTTCTTCTTTTCTAGCGTCAAAATTTGAATGCTACCTCTAACAAGAACAAGGATTCCAAGGACCACTCGCCCACTTCCAGGCGCAATCCAATTGTGATTGCCTGTTGTGTTGGCCGAACCAGTCGTTCCAGTTCTCTCCAGGCCCTATTGGTGCGCGTGTTAGAGGAAATTCTGATTGATTACGAACAGAACGAGTCCACACTGAACATCCATCTAGGTTCTCTGTGCGAGTATGCGGAAGCTGTATACGCTTTGCAGCGTGTACTCACTTTGGTTAATTCGGACCGGCCACTTCTTCTGGTGTTTGATGATATCGATTTGGCCTATCCTCAAGAACATGTTGAGTTATTTCGTTGGCTTCCGCAAAAGCTACCGTCTGAACACGTCCGCATTTTATTGACCACTGGGTCTGAGAGTGTTCTAAACGGATTCAACAATCGATTTGGTGCTGGTTGTTGTATTACCTTAGCCCCGTCTTTTGATTCAGTTCGTTTTTCTACCGCTTTACTACCGCATTGGATCGAAAATCGTACACAGTCAAAACCATGCAAACTTACCGAGAAGCAACGAGAGATGATCAGTGAGGCAGTCAGTCAGAACACAGTTCCACTATACTTGGATTTAATCGTTGATATACTTGCGGACATGCAGAATAACTCAGATGAAGACTGGCTACCAGGGCGATTTCCCTGTGATTTTTCCGACTTATTCGTCATTCGTATGAGGCAACTCTATCGTGTTCGCCTAGGCAGATTCGCAATGGTTCGTGCACTTTTTCGCCTGACCGCTTATTTAGCCTGTTCCCGTATCGGGTTGACTTTGAGCGAATTGATTGATCTACTCCAAGCGGATCGTGAGGTGCAAACAGAGTGTCGACGATCAGGGTCACTCGGGATCGACGGTCCCCGCTTCCCAACTGGTTGCTTATTGGAATTACTGTACCATCCAGATTTTGGTCTTACCAAACATTTTTGTATGGTGCAGACGGATGGTCGCTGTGTGATCACCTTCAGATCGCATGCAATGCGTCGGGGTGTGCTGGGGTTTTGGACGACATATGCTGAACCGACTGTGAAAGACAATCCCAATGGAACCGCAGTACTTGAAGAAACAATCATTGCTGAAACAGATTCAGAAACAAAACTATCACAGCAACAACTGGCACAAAAGAATCTCACAATAGTAGTTAAAACTCGTGGATTTCACAACATTCTGGCAGATTATTGGAAAGGGGCACCAATTGGTACTCAGACGGTCGACGAAAAGGTTGAAACGGGGGTAAATTTCAGTGTTCCGAACACTTTGACCAGTCTGAACACTCGTTATTTCTGGGAATGTTTAATTGAATTACCCACGACAAACGAAAATCAGGGCAAGCCTTTCATTAGCGAGAGCTTTCAACGTGTCTGGTTTTGTAATTGTCGTCGTTTGACTGAATTGCCATATCAGTTGCTACAGAGTGGACCAGATCGAGTGAAGGAGTTGTATAAGAATGTGATTTTCTCGATCGACTATATGTTGGGCAAACTATTTTACACAATGCACTCAAATGACCTAATTGCTGAAATGTACTACTTGAGACAACTGAACGAGGTTCGTGCATGTGACGAGTTGAACTATTTACTCACGTTGCTACGCACATTGACGCCTCATTTGACCCAGTCCCCTTCATTGCTTGGCGTGGAACTTGCAGGACGCATAGGACATTTAGCCGGCTCGGACTACCCCCTACTCGGAAGGCTTCTTCTTGCCAGTATAGATCAATCCGCACCGGACTACAATTGTCTAGTACCGTTGACCACTACGTGTTACACACCGGTACTACATCCGGAACGTCTGACCGTGCGCTACGCAAATCCGTCAGCGCAAAGTTTAATTGTGTTAACTCCAGATCAGCGATTCTTACTCATTATTGGCCCTAGTTTCTCCGAAAAGGATGCTGAAGTGATGGTTGTACTGTGGGATGTGATAACGTTGACAAAATCCACAGTTTTAAGTTTGGGAAGTTGGCCTGGTCGTCGATTTTTGACAGCTCATTTCCCATCTCAAATTAATCACCTCGTATTAATACAATATTATATTCAAGAAAGCGATACTTATGGCTACTCAATGGTTGATCTTGATTCCGGGACGGTGGATGGTGAAATTCTACTCCCACCCCGTGTTCGACCAGAATTGATAAGTCTAACCAGAAGCAGTGCCTTGCTTGGTGAGCGTGAACCTGTACGACAAAACATAAAGTCGGAAAATACGGTTACGGAACTCTGTGTGATGGCCAATGTGTACTCATTGAATAGTTATCGTCCCCAATCCAAACATCTTATGCAGATTCCCACCCCATGTCACGTTTTACCGCGCGAAAGATTCTGTATTGGACCCTATGGCTGGACCTATGCCGGACAAGCAAACACCGAACAAAAATTGACCAGTGCTGTGGGGATACCACGAGACAAACGAGTCAATTGGCTTCAAGTTCGCCAGTTTCATTCGCCAGCTAAAGTGGCTGCTTGGCTTGATTGTCCTCACCCGGCAGTTATAATATACAGCAACCTACCCAGTGAGCTGGTCTATGTGGGATGTTCGCGGTATGGTTACATTTGTCGATACGACCTAGGCCAGGTGAGTACGCTTTATGTTGGATGTGATTTTGCTTTACTGCATCAGTGCCGTTTCGCGATTGGTTCATGAAGGGCTTTTGATTGCCACGTTTTGACCGAGTCATCTGATTGATGCATCGGGCCTTATAAACCACTATCTGCTTGCCACTGATCAAAATGCAGCAATAATCTGATTGGATTCCCTGATGAACCGACTTCCAACACATTTTACTGCTCTTTTTTAATTGCTGTTAGTCTCGTGAGACGAAATATTTTCTTCCTTTTCAGCTTTATGTGATTATAACAAATATGATTCTGTATGATGAAGAGTTGCATGCAGCTGCTCCAATCTAAATGGAATCTTATGAAGTTGAAGGAATTTTTGACAAGTTATTCGTGAATTTTCAACATCTGACTAATCACATCACTTCTTGTGGTGATTATTTTTGGTGATTAGGTCGTTCTTATATATCATGAACTTTGAAGTGTGCTTGCCAAGGACGTGTGTGAACGTAACGGTACGTTGTTTTGGTGGATAGAACAAAAAGAACGAAGTTGGTAGAGCTGATATTGCTCGGCAGTAACCAAATGTATCAAGCGCCTGTCAAGCTCCCCCCACCAAAAAATGAAAGAATAAATAAATAAATAAATGTCCGAGGTTGGAATTCTATGTGCACCGATCATCTTGGTGGTAAATGGTAACACACCATCTCGCGGCATGTTATCCCAATTGACTTGTTGGGATCTTATATGGTTCTATGCTACTTCAACTTCCCGGATCACGATTTCCGGTTCCGCTACCAGAGTAGTGAACCCCGGTAGTCGTAGGGCACATCCCTTCCGGTAAACTCATGCTGCAAGTATGTGATAAAAAATAATGAGATAAAAATACAAAAATGTCCGGTAGTTTTGCGTGTCCTCAGACAGCTGTCAACATGAATTAGAAAGCATGAAATAAAGTCGCGGGTCACAGAACAGTAATTGTATGTGTGTGTGTGTGTGTGGCTGGGTGTGAAACCAATGTCAAAATTGATATATGTGAAACTAGTTCACTAGTCTATTGTCCATTTGCGGGCGCAGGCAGACGTGTGTTTGTACTCATGCGATTAGCAAGTAAGGAGAATGGAAGGGTGGAATATGTGAAGTCACCGTTCACCATCAAAGAAAGTCAGCCGCGCAACACGTCTTTGAACAGCTCATGCTTTATTCAAAAAGCGGCTACCGATTCATCGATTTTAGCACTCCTTGTAGCCTTGTCACGATTCGGAAAACAGTTTCTGAGCCGCCTCGATGGTTCGATTTTAACAACGGACCTGCCAATACGTTCGAGTGTAAAGATCCAACACGAAGATTTAAATATCTCGGGATTTGTTTGGACATTCTAGTCAAAAGATTGTATTCTGTCCTCCCAATATAGTTTAAACCACAGGCACATTGAAGACAGTCTACGAAGTTGGAGATGGCGTGTGTAAGGTGATACTGCGAGGCGATGCAAAAGTGCAAAGCCGCTTAGTCGTGCTGCAGAGAGGCTAAGTTGTATTCGGGAAGCAGAACTGGCCGAAAAGCCTGTTTGGACTTATGGTATTGATCCACTGGCGAAAGATGCGAACTACTGTAAGCCGAAAAGCAGGTTGGGAAAACAACCACTTGCTCTAATACTGGACAAAAGAAAAAGTGTAGTTTTCGTAATGCGTTCAGTGGCTAGTAGGGGTGGCATTTGAACTGAGGAGCAGAAAAATCAGACCTGAGGAAACCTATATGATTTGTTTGTTTGTGCAAGCAAGCCAACATAGGTGTTGACTGGCCATATGCTATTTGATCATTCTAGCTTGATTAAGTAGAGTGAAACTCACCTGGAGATGAGACGATCGTCTGAAGCCGCTAAGGTCAGCGACAGCGATAACCAAATTATAAAACGGCGGGAATGTCCACTTTTCCTAATTAGCACGACCGAGAAAACGGTGAGTTTCACGTGTCTTCCTTAGGTTGATCGTGTGGAAAATGCTTTAGGACGCTGCAACAAGTCGACGACTTATTCTAGTTAACACTTCACCGACTATGAACGAATGCTGGAAGGAATCGCCTTTTTCTTCTTCTTTAGTCATCGTTGCCTGGGATTTAAAAGAAAGCTGTAATTTTGAGTACACACCAGTGGGTGGTCGTTACCTGCTAACATGTTAATCAGTTTAAGCTTTCGGGCTGCAGAGATCATATAGCCACTAAAATAATGCTCTGATCAGACTGCGTTTATATTCCAATAGGATAAACACTGTTTTGTGTAGCCCTATCCAAACAGGCCTGTGCCTAATAGAGGTGCAATTTTCTGGCCAGCGGTGGCCAAGTGGATAAGGTCGTGGCGTTTGGACGCGAAAGTTGCAGGTTCGAATCCTCCCACTGCCGATCAACTCCCCCCCCTGGCAGTCTTCTGCTGGCTGCGACTCCCTTCCTGAAAATTGATATACATTGTTGTTTCATTAATAAAGGGATTAAAAGATGAAAGATAAAAGATAAAAGTTTAAGAAGTAAATGTGGGTACGGGGTCCTGGCATCGAGTTTACATTCCATGACTAAGTTGATATTGGGATTATTGTATCTAATGGACTATTGCAACTTGTAATTGAATGCGACCAGTAAAATCTGACACGTAAATTTACTATCTAGCAGATCAATACGCAACTGAAACGAAGGTGCAGAGTGCACAGATGAACTTACAGTACTGTATGAGACCGCAGCAGATTTAGTAAAACTCGTACGTTGTACAGTACACCAGTCTAGCCGCAGAAACAGGAAAAAGTTCGCAACGTTCATCCGTCACGTGCAACGGACAGAAAACCGATGTCTGTTCATTCTGAGTCTGTCCGAGATCAGCCCAGCTAATGACACCAATAAACGGATGGACACGCGCAACTTAGCGCTGAACTCTAACTATGGGGAACAATTCGTGCACGCGTACATAGGGACAGATTGACCAAATGGGTAAAAACGCACGTAATAGCAATCCAGCCAACGGTACTTGCACACAACAGAGATGTACCGAATTGGGTTTTCCAAATAGGGTTTTGGAGTAGGGTACTTCCTTCAAAATAGTTCATTATCGTCAGTTTGCTAGCGATATAACAGAAAGGAATGCTAATCGCTTTGGATTGACATACGGATTATCGGATAGTAACGACCGAAACGGGCTCTCCTTAGCTATGCCATCTGTTTGACGATTCCGTTGAAGCAGAACTATCTATCTCGGATGCATATATTCAAAAAAGGCCCTAGTTCTTCCATGAGAAACCCTATATTACAGGCATATTCACACGGTTTTTTACAATTTAGTTCACTGGGATTTGTGTGCGAACAACAACGTGCCACCATAAGGGCCAATCGCGCGGACGACTTTAGCACAATGTTTCAGGAATTTCTTTTGTTATATCCAATTTGCTATAATAGCTCCCTGAGAGCACTTGAAACCAACTGGTTAATTTCATTTCTGCTCTCACGGTTATTCTTGTTCTACTGAATTGACGTCTGTATTCTTCGCGTTTCAGTGAAGCTTGTGTAGAAACGTTTGTCTGATTTGAAAATTGCCATTTCCGAGCTCTTTTCCCCCTATTTCTATTTTTTCAGGTTACACCGAAAGGTGTTCGTCGTTTAACTCCTACACTGGAACTTAGTTTGGATAGCGGCCTTCGTAAATTGTTGTCACTAGAAGAGGGGATGGCAGTGACTAATGTGGTTCCGTCACAACTTGCATGGGACGTGGATACAATAAAACACGTTCTGCAATTCCGACATGTGATCCAGGTTGTTCGTATGTACATGACCCCGGATGATCGCTACATGGCTGTATTGTATCACTTAACTGATAACCAGTATGTGATCGGGATTTGGCAGTTAGTTCAACGCCTGCTCATAGCTGGATTACCTGCCTATCGAAACAGTCAGATAAGATTCGGTGTCGATCTAACCGGAACGGTCTTACTACATTTCGTCCCCTCATCTCCCACCCAACAATGGCTGGAAGTTGTTGAATTAACTGTGAAATCACAGACATCAACCAAATCTTCAGGTACAAACATGAACGCGAATTCCACGGTGGACAAATTGGCCGGACTAAATACAGTGATCGGATCTCGGATTCAGCGATTTACAACATTTGAGACACCCCTGGTAGACGCATATTTAGTTCGTGGGGGTAATCTGTTACTGGTTTCCAACGAAGAGCTTACCCTTACTTCACTCAAAGTATTGACCGCTTCCGGGCGTAATTCGGCCACTCCGGAAGCAGAGCTGGCACAAGCGTTCTCGAGTAATGCGAAATATCACGACCAAGTAGGCATCATCTATTCGTCTGATTCTAATCGGAATGTGATTTTCAGCCATTACAATCTGATCACACAACGAGTTATCCGGGTGACCGGGAATAAACGAAGTGCCCCGGACGAGAAGTGTAACTTATTTTTCCGAGAGCCGTTACTTGAAGACTACCCGTTCCAAAGTCACATGAGTGATGACGGTCGATTTTTGGCTCTAGTCTACGCATTACGCGATTCGGTAGGAGCAAGTGGACCAATAAGAATGAATACCGAATTTCAAACAAAATCGGTCTACATCAAACCGAAACTGCCAAACATAAACTACTACACCTCGATTGCGACGAAACCGACCGATACACGGTCTGTGAACGAATCTTACATATCCGAAAGAGGCATCAGTCAAAACATAGTCAGGTTATACGATATGAGACATACCGGGTCGGGAACTGGTCTCCGATCACAAATATCTCTTCTGGGCGAGACCATATTCCAAATGAATAACAAATATGGCTTACTGACTCTGAAACCGGATCATGCCAGCGATTCACGTCTTCAACCATTAGAATCCTGGTCAGAGAATAGAACCGCAAGCCGGAATAGCAAAGTTCAAGGTTCCGAACAGATCAGATCGAAATCAGTTCTATCACGTTACTCGGATGAGACTGGTGAGTTTCTTAGCTATGCTTACCTCGATCATCCTGTAATTGAAGGTTCTGGTTTGGTGGGCAAAAATGACTATCTTCTGGTTTGTTGTGGCGGCTCGGGGAAGTGGCTTCGACTACTCGCAGCACCCTCATTTACCACCATTGTTTATGAGTTGGATGTAGGAAAACTGCTTAAAGAGCACGATGATTACGCGCGAACTGCGAAAGTACAACGTTTATACGCTTGTCCACAACAGCCAACAATTGCAACGTTGCAATACATATGGTCTGAACAGGATCAGCTGAGGTGGATAGCCACATTCAATTTGGCGGCCGAAGCTGGCACAGACCCGTTGTTGTCTCAATTCAGCAACCCGGACAGTTTGCTTGATGTCACTCCAGATGGTCGATACGCGATCGATTCAAATTTACGTCTTTTCCAGCTGCAAAGTGGTACACAAATTGGTGCTTTGAACCGGGCCGGTTTAATTCCCGGTTTAACAGAAGAACCCTTTGTGCTTTGCGCCCGACTCACTCCTGACGGGACACAAATTGTCGCTGTTGTATGGTCCACGGAGTCCGATGTGTTAGCGATTCTCGTCTTTAGGAATCGGATCGCATCACACTTTCCTCTTGTAGGCGAAGCTCTGCTCACAGCTATGGATATGAATCGAACCGGTTCGGTGAACAACTTGCTCCCAGTTACTCTCCCAATAGTTCGACTGGAAATGGGTCAACTGGGCAGGGTGGTGGTTGTTTTTCTGGATCATTGTGATCAGTTCAAAGTGTTCGTTTTGCGTGATTTGCGGTCTATGACGGGAGCCTTATTGTACTCTTCGGCAGCTGAGCGAATTCGAAGCATTCATCCAAATGTTCGACCAAAATCAGATATTCGTGATAGTTATCGAGTTGCTAAAGAGTTGGATGATTTGTTTGAGCGATTAAATGATTCAATGAAGTTGTTTGGAAACGATACCAATGACGATGACGAGGAGAATGAAGAACTAATTTTTTGAATTGCGGACAGTTAATTTCGACATTTCGAAACATGCTATTTCGTCTTACTAGTATCAACTATTCATTTCATTATTGTGACCAATTTGTGATGTAATTGTCTGAAAATTTAAGATCGTTTTGCGTGAATTTTGGCTTTATTGTTCAAGCGAATGAGGATATGAAAGACCCTATCAGTTCGAACGAATTCACAAAATTGATCGTCCATTGAATCTAACTGTTGGTCATCAAATTGGTTACCTTTCTTTACACATGAGTCCAGTTCTCATCCGTCAAATGAAGTACTTCCTTTTTCTTCCTGTTTTGTCTTTTTTCCTCCATAATTATCACACGTATTCTTTGGATCCACTAATGAAACTGTGTATACACTTCTCGGGTGCGAATTAGGTAAGTGAACACGCAGTGTTGCGTAAACTACTATTCTAATGGTCTACAGTAACTAATCAGGCTTCAGTCACTGGATTATCCTCATCGGTCACTTTCCAATGGGAGTGAACGGGATGCCAGAGAGGTTTTGATCAGTTTTCGATCGCTCTGATGTGGTACGAGGAACTAGATATGATGTAGAATAGGCAATCCACTTACGCACTGTGCATCCAAAATTCATGCGTGAGTAAATTTTCCATTCTGCATAAATTTGGCTCCTCGTTCCACCTCGAAGCCAACGAAGAAGCTGTGCATATCAAGATATAATTGAGTGAATTCCTCATTGGAGTATCTGGGCGAAATGTTATTCTGTGCGAAAAAAATCAACATTTTTTTAGCTAGTTTTCATTTATTCGCCTTTGTTAGCGAAGATACTTACGGGTCGATCGTCGGACTCTGAACAACGGATATTCGCTGTGCTCTACAAGGTTCTGTGGACTACTTGTCCCGGCTAGTTACTTTCACTAATTTATGCTAAAAACAAGAGAACCATGATTCACAAAAATTAATCAGCAATCATTTGATTATTCTTTTCTGAACACACAAAATATACATTAATAAGAAGCAATCATTCAATTTGATTTAAGTATATCAAGGAGCACTACGAGGGCCATACAGAAGAAATTGTTAGTTTTTCATATCTATGTGTACTTCAAAATTAGAAACACATTATGTGTATTTCATTGCGCTTAACGGTTCTCAAGTCCAGTTAATTCCGCGATATGCTTTATTCACTCGACGGTGCATACTTAACAGGTATTTAATTGCCCTGATGCTAGAAGAACGCATGTACGCTATTTAGTATGCGAAACCCGGACGTCATTTCTCTTGCATTCTGGAACCGAAAATGGCGAATTCCCTGGAGTTGATAGAACAGAACACTCGAGGCGATGATGAAACACGATAAATGTATTCTATACATCATGGTACCGAATTCGTATCGATAAGACAATACACGAGTAAGCTACTCACAGCAGAAATGCTTAGTGGAGGCACGCACCGGTGGCTAGTACTCTCGTAAATGCTGGAGCGAATGGGACCGTACATATCTCGTACTCGATGACATAAACACAATCAGAAAAATGGCGCAAAATACAATTCTGATGTCAAAACAAATCGCAAAGAAAGTTATATCCATCTTGCCCGAAAGGTCAATGACACTGTAAGCACCATATCAAGAAGGTTCATCATGGCACGCAATGTGTGATTTACGGTGTCGAGCGCTGATTTCACAATGAATCAATTAAGATAACGAACTGTACAATACTTCTAGGCTTCCGCGGGGACAAAGTAGTCTTCGTAATAGGAACAAGTTGCATGGGCATTACCTAAGGTTAAGAAGGACGAAGAAGTGCATTATCAACTGAACCCGTACATAGAATGTTGGTTTGGGATGAGGTAGATCATGTCTAGCGTACGAAACAGTCGTCAGAAAGACTACACGTGATAACCAAAATGTTGACTAGCCGTCAGCTTCTCCTACGTCGTGGAGTTGATGAATATTAAACAAAACACGTTCAGACATGTCCAAACTTTCTTTGTTCTTAAAATACGGCCTAATAGAGGCCGGTTTTATCACCACGCGTTGTGGTTCTCAACCACGAACTCTAACACATTAGAACAATAGACAAGATCGAAAATGAAATAACGAAACAAGGAATTAGCCAAGCTAGTTTGTACGTGCTTAAGAAAATCCAATCAGTGTTTGTATTCTAGTCTATTAAGTAGTATTTTATCCTGTGATAACAATTTAACACAAAAATCAGCGAAAATCGTGCTGCTCGTCTTATCATGAGGAAGCATTCTCACTTAGGACAAACTCATACAGTTCATCGTAAATTTGCAGCTTCTTCAAAATAACACTAGAGTTCCTTACACGAAGGACAGTCCATGCAATATATGGTCACATTTCGTTTTGCTAACTAGCTTTCGTGAATAAATTCGCTCGTATCTTGTTCTGGTCGTACACTAATAATCAAATGTGCGTTCACCACGAAATTGTATAGAAAATCCTTGTGAATCAAATCGTACTCTCCATGCATCGTTCTTATTTTAAACACTTATCTCACGTGGTGTGATGCACTGTCATTCTAACTACTACATTGTGAACTTAAGTTGCGACACCGATTCGCGACGGGTCGATTGAACGCTTTTCAAAATCCGTTACGATGCAATTTTACCCGACTCCTCAGTGCCACTGACGCTGCTGATTTTCTCTCTCCAAAATGACTGTTGATCGATATTCATTGAATGGAGCTGTTTTCGATTCGATATGCACGTAAATACCAGTAGGATTGCACAACTGGCCTCCTTTCTTTCATTTGAAGCCGATGTGCTAATCATCTTGTTTGGTTAACTGAATTTTTACAGCAAACTTTTCCAGTTCAAACTCCCACGCTCTCATATCAATTGAAATTTGCTCACTTAAAGTCCTTCAAGGGGAATACAATTACGTTTCCGGTGGACCGTGCATGTGAAATTTGTGCAAGGGACTGTGCGGCCCCACGGGGACTTCGCACACACCGATGGATAGACGAACTGGCATGCCGTTAGCAGTCAAACATTCGGGTAAATGGTTATGAGTGAATGTTTGGTCAATAAACAACCAGAGCAACACTTAAAACAGTCAAATGTAGCGCATCTCAGCTTTCGTCACCCCGAGGCGAATAAGCTTGGGTTCAAGGTCAGAAATCATGAATTCCAACAGGAAGCACGTCAGCGCGCTGTAGCTTGTCACTACACTAACCATCACATATAGGCAGTTACAACGCAAACTTTATCCTTCAAGGCGCTTACGCGACTAATTTCACCGAGGTATCAAATCATCAGTCTATCAGATTGTTCAGTTAGCCTTTAATCGGTCGTGTGCTTATTCACGATCTAATTATCCGGACAGCAGATAGGGTCTTGTGAGTGCACGGGCCCATGATGTTGTTCCTGGTAAAATCAGAAGCATGTCTTCTCGGGTCTGCTTGCAAGAGGCTCGGTTGTAAACAAACACGAAGGACTAATCTTCCGAAACCCGTAGGAATCTCGGTGAATCCGCGGCGTTCATCGGATGGAAAAACAAAAAGCAGTTATCTTCGAAAGTTGCGGCCACTAACTCGTCTATCAGTGTTGCCCCATCTTTATATATTGTCCACCCTTGTCATTCCACATTTTGAAAGGATACTCCAAGGGGCTATAACAAGGCTAAATAGTCGTTATTTGTGTTTCTCCTGTTACCCTTAACGTCCCTTTGGATGAACTCGTTAACCAACACACTGGCGAGTGAAAAGAACCAACAGCTTGTTACTCAATAGATTACCACTACTTCACTGATGCCCATCGGCCCACTCTGGATGTCGAAATAGTTCTTCTAAAATTAGTCTAGAGGTGAAAAAAGTAATCCTTGAAAAACACCGATTCTTGTTCTTCAGCTGTTTGCATACATAGGTTGTATGGATGAACTGAATTGGACACATCTATCAACGAGAGGCAATGTCAGAGTACTGTATGACCGATTGAGAGGAACGCAGCCTTCAGATCAAGAAAGACAGCAATCGAAAGTCTATGGAGAGTGTGCCTATGTTCTAACATTTGTAGCAAAGTAACCAGTCTGATTCTCTCGCATACCCATTCTACGAGAACTGGGTAAATGGTGACGAATAATACAAGCAAGCTGTTAGCATTCGTTGCTTACTAAACTAATTCCTCTGTGGTTTCCACATGAGGATCCATCACCTTTCTTGTAAACCGGTACAATCACCGATTTACACCAGTCCTTAGGGACCTCTTCCATCGCCCAGATTGATCCCATGAGTTTTACTTTGACTCCCACGATAGCACTTTGCCGTCATCCTTGAGGAAGGATGGCGACAGCCCATTTGGTTCAGCTGCTTTACACCTTCTAAGAAAACCTAGCTCCCCAATGACCTCGATTTCTGATGGAGTACTGGCATCGGCACCAGGCGTAAATAGGCAGTTCTCAGTGGCATGGAACCAGCTAAACTTTTAAATTTTTCTGGTCAACATTAAAGTGATGCTCCTGAGAGTGAATCAGTCAGGTTTGGAGTTCCTGGATCACCTCGTTTACACCTGGCTTCCGTGTGCCATTACCAGTCTTAATCAGTCGGCAAACGTTGTAACTATTTCCAATAGTCAGAGCCTTTTCCATTTCTTTGCTTGATAGTATCCAACACTACTGGTGGTCATTTCTCAGGGAATTAGGCATTTCGTTGCATGTGGCATGTGAGAGACAGATCTGTGAACATTCAGCGGAAAGATCTGTAGACACGCAAGTTCGTATCTCAAAGAATGTGTGTGTGTGTGTCTGTAACTGACAGTTTGTTCAAACGTTCAGTATATAAACGAATTGTTGGAGGATGTGAGTCGAGCCAGGAGGGTTGAAGCGTCGAGACCAATTGTTTCTGACCCTACAGAGGGGAGTTTTACAAACCGACGCATGAGGCTTTGGTTGTGTTTAGGATGTGAAGCCTGATTGCTCTTCATTGACTGCTTCTAATTTTGCAAATCGTAAAGAACGCATTTATCATGTTCTACTCGACAAGGTGAAAAAGTACAGTGCTAAGAATTAGTTTATTTTTCCTGTTCCTGTACTCAATTCACGAAAGCTATCAGACACACGCCTGGTTGTGTGACTAATATATCTAGTCCCACAGGAACAGGTAAGTGAATATACACAGGAAAAGACAAAAGAATCTGAAGAATCCTGTTCGTTAGAGCAAAACACATGCTAGGTTTGGATGTGAATATGACTTTCAGTTTTGCAGCGAAGAATGTCCTGCTCATTGCACCTGACAGTCTTCTGCTTCCGTGTCATCTTTTTTTAGACAAATGAACATATGCGGGTTTTTTTAATGTTTCTATTTATTTTCGTCTTTCTTCGTGTCTTTCCACTCTTGTTTATGAGTTGTTCGGGATATCCATTTTAGCCGACCTCTCTCCCTAGGAAACAAAGCCCACTTTCAATCGTAACGCACTGAATATTCTTCTTTCTTTGTCAACTAGGAAACGTATTAGGTTTCCTTTCATTTTGAGCTGCACAAAGCCACGAAAATGGACGTACTGTCCGGTTCACGTTGCTTTTCTATTAGCTAACAGTTGAGCAGCACCGTCCTCCCGACGACTTACGTAAACATCCAAGAATCTCAAGTTGTGTTCCGTTTTTTTCTAGTGTAAAGTGGACGTTTGGTAAGAGAAAAAACATCTGGTTCTTGTTCACATGCGCATCTGCGCGGTGCCCAGGCGGATAAGGTCGCGGCGTTTGGACATGAAAGTCGCAGATTCGAATCTTCCCACCGCCGGTCAACTTTCCCACCTGGCAGCCCTCTGTTGGCCACGGTCTCTTTCCTGAAAATGATATGTATTGTTATTTTAATAACAAAGGAAGTAAAAAGGTAAAAGATACATATTGTTTGTAATGGTTGGATTATTCGACTGGTAAACGCAGCTGATTAGTCACCAGTTTGGATATAAATATTATCAGTGAGCACTGGTGCCAAATGTGACTCCATTGCCACTTCGTTCTTTTGTCGATATATTCATCAATGAACTGGACCTGAGTATTTTGAGTTCAACTAAAGAGTATTTTCTAAAGTTCATGAAGCGGAATCCCCAAAGTGATACTGTTCTCTTGAATGTACTCGCAAACGCAAACGACGATTTTGCCAGTAGGAACGCTTCTGAACAGAGCAGATAAATCGCGGGCAACAGTTGCTTTCCGCTCAATATTTAACTACTTAACAATTTCCACGAGACGAGATGGATCTCGTACACTAAGCCTGGGAAAGATTACTCTTCTGTAGCTCCAGTAGACTGACTAATCATTTAGGTGAAGCATCACACTGAGACCTACACATCTAAAGTAGGCCTGTCAAGTGTCACATCCTAAGCACAACCGAAGCCTCCCCTCTGTGAGATCAGAAACAATTGGTCCCAACGCTTTAACTCTCCTGGTTCGACGCACATCCTCCAACATGTCGTTTACATACTGATCGTTTGACGAATTGGTTAGCCATACACGAACAGACATTCTTTGAGATGTGAACTTATGGGACTGCGAGCCATTATTCCTTGAGGAAACTACTACCCTATTTGATGTAATATATTGGGATGAATACGACTAAGTAAAAAACGGGCTTGTTCACCATGTTGCGTTGTCGTCAATGTGTTCTATGGTAATTTTCAAACACTTTCAGCATGAGTAATTTTACCAGGTACAAAATGAATGTTACCAGAAAAAAAATAGGCACTTTTTCTTAGTATGAAAGCGGATGACATTAATCGATCAAATTGATCAAAGTTATCAGACAAACAGAAACTAAATATCTGACCGGCACAAAGTAATCAAATGGAAGTCATGTGATCCATCATCATCATTATCGTCAAACGTTCCAGGTCTTTTTTTATAATCTTATACGGTTCATCATATTCAGCCTCCAAATCTTTTCATCTAATCCCAATGATAAAACTATAGTTGCTAAACTCACAATGCTTCCCACATGCTCAGAGTGTTGTGGAAACTAGAGAATATCCGTACCGTCACATATCTGGTCGTCTAAATGACCCATTGAAATGCAAGAGAACTTGAATGACCTCATACATTCCTGCTGAAATCATACCAGGTTGAAGCATTATTCTCGTCTACAAAGTTTGTTTTGTAACTAATCCTTAACCTACCATCATGCTGGTGAAACGGTCTCGATGAATAGGTTGCTAGTCAACTCCGCTCCGCAACTCATCCATGAGGACATTGTGTAAGAAAAAGTTGGACTAAATTGAAGACAACCAAATTCTCGACTCTGCCTAGTTGCGTCTCATTGATTGCAAGCTATGGCTATTTTCTCGTGGCAGTAATTATCGTAATCTTAACAGCACGACTAGGCGATCAAAAGGGTAGCCGAAAGCAACGGAGACCTTTGGATATCAGGCCGAAGAAAAACAAGTAGGTTAGAATTGAAAAGCAACAGCAACATCACATTTTGAAGTAAATTTCACCTGAAAGAGAGGTTGCATTCATATTAACGCCCGCATGTTAGCCTTCGATTTAAAACTAACATTAGTGTGGCGCACAGCCTGTAGATGACTTCGCAAGTGTTGATATTGGGTGATATGCTTAGTGGACTTCAGCTCACGTCAGCTTTTCTCCTATTCTACATTTCATGCCGATCATCCACGCTGTTCGATGGTCGCCGTCGCAGTGGCTACTACATTTTTACACCGGGCAATTGCTAAAATGCAACTGCTTACACAATTATTCTGCTGGATTGTCTACGCTAATGGCGGTGTCAGTTGTGATGTTTTCAGAAATGATGTCAACTGAGACTTTGGTTTGTTGTTACAAATTATGCGTGAGCATTGCGTGAATTGGTGAGCACATAAAAAACTACTTGCGAAGTGCATACAATTTGTCATCTTGGTGATACTTTAAGTGATTCTTGTCCAGATAATCAATGGACCACTGCTAGAATCGAATGAATGCACTCTGCTTGACGAGTTTCCAGCGTTTCAGTTCATTGTGTACAACCGTTAAACTGACAGGGACGTGTTCACAACAATGACCTATTGTGGAAGACAAATCTAAGGTCATAATTCACAAGAAATATAGAGAATCGGAGATATTTTCAATCCGAGAACGCCACTGACTGAAACTTTTAACCATATCGCCTCACGTAGTCAACTAACGCGTTGAAGGACCTCGTGGGCCCACATCAGGTAATCCAACATGTTCTATACGGGACAGTTCACTGGTTAGGATTTTTATGCACCTTCGTCATGTCGTGGACTGACCAACTGCCAACATTTAAGCACTGCCGGCCTCGGAGAACAACCTGCACCGAAAGAGTCGGTCTGTGGGTAGGAGCAATACATGTGCCAACCACAATAACCTACTCGTGTTCAGTTCTTGTTTGATCGATTTCGCTCTGTGTCCCTCTATCATAGGCCAAACCGCAAAACTTCTAACCTGATTCTCTTATCAAGTTCTATCAAACTACCTAAACAATGGTGTTCAAACGCACACTCCGCACATGCCCACAACGATCAAGCTTGGAAGCTGTGTGGCAGAACAAACCTTGTCGCTATTGTTTAAACTAGGCCTATGGTCAGTAATCGGATGTCTTGTATATGCCACTGATGCCTCAAATTGGGAAAGTGAATGGTACCCTCGAAGATGCTTTATCCAGTATTCGACAATTTGATGAGATGCAACTGATTATGTAACAAAACTTACTCAATTTACTCAACTCTTTTGCGAGAACAACGTTCGACTTCAAGTTGATCCAATTCTGTATTAGCATTTTACACTTTGAGGTTGCAAAGGCCTCCAAAAGAGACAAACACGTTTGTTCCGGCGGTCGAGAATAACCGGAAACCTATCTGGGTCTTCGCCGAGCAATGCAGTATCACCCGCATGGTTTGAATCAGCTAATTTATTATCTGAACGATTATCAGGACTAGTTTTTAAAAAAAAAATGAGGACTGGCATTCTCATTTTCATCCCAATAATGAAGTTGCACAAGAAGGATGAAAGAAATCACCCTGACGAACAATACTTCTTGGTAGGAAGTCGAACCGAAAATCGTTGTAAGTATTTTGTCCGTGATTCGGCTGTTCACATATAATGACCATATAAGAGAAATCCATTATTTTGGATCTTGTCTCAGCGACCGGTAACGCCACAGAATTGCTCGGTCGATCCTGCTAAATTTCACTTCATAAAACTGAACGGTACAAATTGTCCGTGTGTGACCATTTTCGAACACCTGTCATAGAAAGACGGCGTGGTTGGCACAACTTCAGCCGGGTCGGTGACAAGCTTTTCACGCCCTTCACGAGTACTGGATAATCAGCGGAAGACAGGGCCCGGTGGCAGTTTGAATGCAATGTTTATGAAATAAATTACTGTGATTTCTATGGCTTCAGCACAATCACCCATTCACAACAGCTCTTAGGGATGCTCTTTTCCCAGACTGGCCACAGTAGTTTGGTTAACTCCATTGCTAAGAATGCCACAATCCTACGAAAAAAAGCCACCATCCATCTAGTTCAACTGCATGGTCTTTTCATAAAGCCAGTACGTTTCACGTAGTGTCGTGCGATGTAAAAGCTAAAGGAACGTCCGACCACCAACCGATGCCCGTCTGACCGCCGCCGTCCCAGTCCCGAACCCGTCATGTTTCTACACACACACACACACACACAAAAAAAAACAAACAAACTTAACGTGCACATGGGAAGACCTCGTCCATGAACCTCGATTTGCTATGTTAATGTTCAACCATCACAGTTTTCCTTACGCCGCGCTAATCGAGATCACAGGCAGCCACTCGTGCACGCCCATTTGAACCCCTACCTTGGTCGTTGCCTCCTCGCAAATACTGAAGTGGACAATCCATGCAAATGAACTCGCGCACACACGCCCATACTCGAGTTTGCACTAGGCTGATAGCTGTCTATTCCATGATCATTGGCCCACAGACAAAACAGTGGCACGCGCAATTGCACATATTTTGTTGACAAACAGATTCACGTGACGTCGTACTCACCGATCAGCCCCGAATAAATCCCCAGTCAATTTCATCAAACGCACACTGTACAACATGCAATCAATCATACTGTCCTGACCTGAATGACATTGTTACTCCTCGCACGTTTGGAGATTTTCAGTTGTACGTCCGTTTACATTTATTTGCTAGTGTTCATAAATTACAGAACCGTGTTCCTACAATAAACGCTCATTGACTGTGCGTCTACTAGACGGTTGGGACGCGATGTTGAACTGATCCAAACGAAAAGATCCAAAAAGGGTTTTTAAAGCGACCAGAGCTACCGACAAGAATTAGTAAGAAGTAACTGGAAAGGCTTTAGCCAATACGGCCAGAATGAATCCTACAAAGCGTATCTTTTGATCTCCCCCAGTTCTGTTGGAGGATTGGTCTGTTTTTACTTGCACGCATGAGTAGCAAGTTCAATGTGGCATTGGACCAACTAAACTTGTTTTTAAATCGCTCTGTTCATCTCTCCAGATGACGCTGTTGCTGCTAATTTACCAGTGAATCGTCAAGTTCCTTCATCGACCTACCTATATCGGCTTTTCGTGGACCAGTATTGTGCCGACAGCGAATACCTTCGCCATTATTCAGCATTCCACATGTGTGAAACTGAGTGACCAACAATATTCGGTTGATCTACACCACCGGCGACCAATGGCAATATGGTCAGTCTAAGTCCATCACCCTGAGTACGAAGCAGAACGTTTTGATGGGAAAGGTTGTCTTTCAGAACTGATATACGATCGAAACAAGCCCGAATGGAATGATTGCCATTTCCAGTTATATCGACTGAGAGAGAAAATGGGCCTCACAGTTGCCTTTTAACTTCCCACGAGAAAATCAGATCGCGCATTGAAATCATCAGCACCGAGAACAACGACCGTTGATGGACACCTCGAAGTGTTCGGCAGAATTTGTCTTTGAACTCATAAAAGCTCCAGTTACACGAGGCATCGGTGGGTGCAACGAAAAAACATGTGCGTTTCAATAAAATGCTGTTGCAACGTCTTGAACTGTACAATCGGTACTACTACTACTTATTACTATTATTATTATTATTATTATTATATGCTTATATGTAGAATCGTAGTTTGTTTTATTTGGTAGTGTATGAGAATGTAAATACTGAGGCTTATGTAACAGCGAGGTAATGTCTAAGGCCACCTGTAGGTGGATGGATGCTATTACAGCGTGCAACGGGGACACATCGAACGATAAACCCAGATAGAAGACATAATGGTTAAAAAGGCAAATATAAATCATCAAATGGAGTTAGTAATTGCTATGCATATTGACAAGCATGCATTCCGATTAGATTCAGTCGTCACGTTGCGTTTAAAAGTCCCATTTATCCTGAGAATTTTAATCAGTGTACAAACATTAGGTTACGGACGATACCGAATTCGTTGACCACAGGATTGCAAATTGTGTTCGGGAGCGAATCGGCATAACACATTAAACTGGCCTAATCCCGGAACTACTCAGGCACATAGACCGGACACGGGTCAGCAGATCACCAATTTCGTCTGTTCGTGAATAAAAAATTTTGTTCTATAGCAATGTTTTGAAGAAACGTGAATGTTTGTGTATGTGTGTGTGTGTGTGTGTGTTTGAGACCGAACAAACCGGTTCCCGGTCCATCTAGGTGGACTCGGTTCAGGACAGACCTAAATTGTTCCCCAGTGAAACGTTCCGATTGATGGACGCGGGACGCATTGTTTTGTGACTTTTGTGATTATTTCTGAATCTGACGCTTCCCGTTCTCATCCTCTATTCAATCTGATCCGATTTCATGTGACACCGATGAAAAATGATAAATTGGTTCCATTTGGGTTGTCGAACGCAGACAAAAAATAGCCGAAGTCCGAATAGAAATCGGGGAAATCCCCGTTCCATAAACAGCATCGTCTTATGAAAAAAAAAAAACGATGCGACAGCCAAATATTAACTGATAAGGCAACACCGAGTGCACACCACTGTTTGCCGTTTTAAGAGAGTAAAACTGTTTGAAAAATCCACTAACAACGTATGAGGGATCTAAATGAGTAGGTACCACATGCAGGAAAAATAATGATAAGAACCGCGTTCCAACGGTTGAGGGATCAGTTGGTCACTACCTTGTCAGGGTATCTGAAAACCAGTCAGACCCTCGGGAAACTAAATAAAAATTCATTTCGTTCGCATGGATATAGGCTATATTTTTTATACCTAACTCTACATGAGCAGAAAAAGTCGAATAGTAATAAATCATACTACAGATTACAGTTACTTTTACTTCATTTTCTCCGTCTGGTTCAAAATACCTACCTCCTCACGAAAAGGAAGTTACATAATTCTGAAATCAAAAACTAATCCTAATGACTGATTTATTGGTCCATGCTGCTAACCGATCTCATTGTTTTCGTTTAAAAAAACATCAGCACTCTTCTTGCATTCTTCGTTTTCAGTTTACGTATACCAATCACAACCGGTGACTAGTGTTTGTTTTCTCCCGGTGTAAGATGTTTTTCATTGAGCTGTTCACCCTTGTTGAGACTTATCATCAACACTGCATATCCAGCGCAGCTGAACTAAGATCCGAACCCAGGATGTAAGGCTGCTAAACTTGAACAAACATTTTATGTCAATATTTTACTTCGTGATTCTCCGCTGAACAGTCAGCGGGTAGGAATTTCAGAACTATTTGATATTTGTTTCACCTTAGAAACCTTGTTCCTCTTTGGCGATTGTACGGTAACGACAGGGCAAGCCAGTGAGGCACTCTTGAGTCGAACATTGGAACGTGCTTGGGTGCCATGATCGACCTTGTGTTTGATTCTTTTCGATCCAACCCAAAGTAAAGTCCATATTCCGACTTCCTGATCATGTCGGCTTCATTTTGATTGCAACCGTCCATCATTACGTAGTCTGGAACTTGGCGTTCGTATTAATTTACTTAGCCCAGAAATTGCGTTCCTACTTCTTCGAACAACAAAAACAATCTGAGCTCCTAGCTTTGACGATCGATAGCGAGCTTCCAAAACACTTCTGTACTGCTAACCTATTCCTGATTTTTGAGTACAGACACTAATCTCTCCAGTTCGAAAAATTTTGCCAACTGACACTCGAGCCAAACGACTTTTATCTCATTATTGTAATTTATAACCTTAAGCCGATAGAATATGCCACCGTCGGACGTTTGATTCCTCTTTTTTAAACGGTTGATGATCAACTTCAGTTTAAATTTAAGCCAAACATGTTTATCCTAGCTGCATTTAACTGATCAGTTCATCAAGTAACTGAACACATGCAACTGGAAGACTTGTGTGATTATTCCCAGATCTTTTACCTACTTTGAATCTGTCCCGCGGCCCACTTTTCTTGAGTCGGAAATAATTTGTCGTTCCAGGGTCTCATCACAAAGACTGGCCGTCCACTTTACCAGCACACCTCAGCTTGAGAGGATCATTTTTCCGCCTTCTTAATTTGGTTCATTTGAAATTTTTAACAAGTTCTAACAAACAGTTCTTTACACCAAAGTGATGTCTGGAATGTTGAATGCGAACTACAAATAACTGGGAGTTGGAAAATGCATACGGCCTGAGTAGTATCATTGAAGTAGAGTCTAATTCCATAAGGCTACAACAAAATGACCCATGCAAGTTGAAAAAAAAAACAACGTAAATACCGTGAATGGGTAAAAGTGGTTCCATAACCTTACTGGGAAAAATAACCGGTGTCTGGTGCATGCCATGAATGGAAATAGTCCCGATAGATACGGTATTTGTCGCTCTCCGTGGACCGACTTGGAAAGGAAACCAACAATTGGGGAATGAAAACCTTGGCCAAATTGTCCAAATTTACCTCAGCATTCTCACTTGGCGTTGGTAGCCAGGCGGTTTTTGTGTCTTTCACAATAATTCATACTATCTTATCAGTTCGCGTGGACAACAGCGGTCGCTTGGTTTTTGGGCCTGGTCAACAGCCGATTTCGCGATACGTTCAGGCCATAACGTTGAAGATTTTATTCTGTTCACCGACATCTGTTTTCGACAACATAGTGGCCTAAGCACTGTATGATGTCATGTTAGAGACGCTGGCAAAATTCATCGTCACCACCAATGGTTAGTTGTTGCGTGCGTAGAGTCCCCCTCGTCCGTTTAGGTGATACTGTCCCACAGTCACACAAGCTGGAAGCACAAACTAAACGAGAACTATTCTGTTTCTCTCCAGTTTTTTTTCGTTGATCTAACCTAACTGGTACCGGACTACAAAGGCATTACACTGGGGCTCTGGTTTTGAGAATAATTAAAACAGGTGCTTTGAGACAAACTACATTGATCCACTACAGAGCACTGAACATCATGTTACAGTTTTGCTGCAAAGATTCTGCATTAGTTCTAAATTTACCCAAACCGAACTTCGGGATTTTGATTCCGAAGCGATATTATCCAAATGGCGCAGAATATGCCCGCCAGATGGTGTTGCGTCTGTAAAATGATTTCAACAGATTATTTGCACGTGTACAATTGGCTGATAGTAGGCAAACGATGAGCCGGAAAAGACCATAACATGTAAAAGAGAACGGGTACAAAACTACTAGGCACAGTCGGGTTGAAAACAAAAAGGGCATTGTGTGAATGTTTGCTTAAGCGACAGACGATACTTTCTTATCCAGCATGAAATTACTCAATCCCGGAAAGTGGACGTTGCAGTTGAACCGATTAGCACTTGCATCATTCTTTAATATACACCAGTTCCGAATCGCTGGATCTAATTTTCTGTGTATTCATTAAAAAAACAGGCTGTGATATCGGGTGAAACAGAACCTATCGAAAAAAAATCTGAATACTTTGTAGTCAGGCCATTTCATCAAACAAAGATGCAAATTACCGCCACAAGACGACTGCACCTTGATAAGACGTGACGGTTTGCATGCCTGCATGACCCAACCAGTTATACGGGATGGCTTATCTCAAGCCGAAGATCAAGTCGCGCCTGGAAAGTAAGTCGGTAGAGGTGTGACGAATCAGTCCCCTGGCCCCCCAGATTAGGGGTTAAGTGGGGCCGAAACCTCACTCGGAAAACCGAGTAGAAGAATATTTGGTCCAAAGAAATAGGCTTCCACATAGCCACCCTTCACTCCCGGGCTTTGGTTGAGAACGCTAATAGTTCTTCGGCTTAGCGGCTGTACGCCCAAGCAGTACCCGTCCATTATTCCCCATGAGTTTCACACCTTACAAATAATTCCATTCTGCGTCGGTAATCAGGACCGCGCTGCCCATTGCATCGAGCGCAGGTGGGGGGGAAGTGATAAGTATGCTACTGCTCAGAGTTCCCTCTCATCTAACCTGTCTCTTCTGTCTTCAACCCAATCTGTTCGCCCCTTCTGCCTAACCATAGTATCTCCATTGCTAACACGCCCGATACTCCCAACGGTTTAATGTCGAGTAGTGTAGCAGGTGGTTTTCAGTCTGTTAGCTCACATTTTCTCAAGTCTCGTCAGCTTTTCAATCTCGGCTCCTTCAACGTGCGCAACTCAATGCAGGCTGGCCAACAGGCGTGTTTGGCTTTGACAGTGGACTGACTCACTTTCGATTGATGTCTGCTGCGTGAGCGAAATACGAATTCTGGATTCGAGTGCAGTAGAGTAATTGCACTAACTACGCCTACTGTCTCGTCAAGATATTTCCGCCATATCTCAGGAGACGAATCAGCTCAAGCTGTGGCTCAATGTGGTATAGGAATAGTCTGAGATGAGAAGACTGGAGAGGCCCTTTTAGACTGGATCCCAGTGAAGAGTCGCTTGTGTGCCGTGAGACTGCAGGGAGCATTGGGCGTCCGGAAGGATATTTGCGTAAAGCGCAGTTTGTCATTTCGACACACGCTCCAACAGACTGCATCACTGACGTGCAAAAAGACGAGTTTTATGGCGGACTTGTCACTCTTGTTCGGAAGAGTAAAGGCTCTGACGTCGCAGTGTTAGCAGATAATTTCAATCCTCAAGTTGGAAAATGTAACGCATTGGAAGTTTGCCTGGATGGGGATTACGCCTTACTCTAGCAAGAATTTCCGACACATTTCGCGTCATGCAGGAACATGGCACTCTAACTCGACGGGTGGTCTATTGGTTGAACCGGACCATGCCGTAGTTTTAATGTGACTTTTCTGCAGCTGAATGGTCATCAAAGGAAATCGTAAACCCGATTGGCTGTAGAACGTCTGTCTGACTTGGCTATTCGTACCACTTATGAACAGAAGTTATCGGACGAGTAGCAATATGGTTGACACGTTGGGGTCAAATGAAGCAGAATAGGGATTTGGGAGCAGGTTTCACTTGTGGTCTTACACAGAACATCTATCGAAGAAAGGGGATCTTCCCACAATCGCCCAGCCTAACTGAACAAAAAATGCCAGCTCCCTAATTTTAATGAGGTAAGATGAGACGACATCCGCAACTTCCATAGACTATGGTCTGTGGGAGAGACCTTGAAAACTGGCGGAAGAGATGGCTGGAGCGGCGTACGCTGGACTGAAGCCCTTCTGTCAGCGACCCGATATTTCACCAAAGGTAAAACGACGTGTGTACTATGCCTCAGTGCTTTCAGTTCTGCTATACTGTTGTGAGACATGGAGGTTGAGTGCCGAAGACGTTCTTCGCTCGAACATTTTTGGTCAACGGTATTTGTGTAGAATCAATAGGAGTGACCACGTGACCAATCTGCAAGTTGGAAATCGAGGGCGTGGTTCAGATACTATTCTCTTACAGTGTACAAAGCTTAGTAAAACTCGTTGGTTAGGGAACATGTTGTGTATGATGAACACTCGTTTAGCATACAACGACTTATTTTCCATTCTCCCCACGTAAGAAGCCACAGAGAGGTCAAAGGACGTGTCAGAATGGAATGAGCAAACGTTCAACGAACTTAGATAAATTAGGCACCTCATACAGCGGTTGGAGTCCGAAATGCCGGTCAACCAACTGGCTGTGGGCGCTGAACGAAATGGCAGAGAACTGAGGACAGTGAATTAAAATGATTGAACAACATTTGCATCTGCAAATTCACACTATTCTACGTGTTGGCTAGCAGAGCATTGCTTTCATATTCGGCCCTGTATAGCCCACTCCTTGCCCCAATTCCATATTCTTTCTTTTTACAGTGACGAAGAACATTGGTCAAAAGGTAGCGGTCTGTGGGGCTTGCCCTGGTGTTTAATGCTGAACGAAGTTTATGATGATGACGATGGAGCAAACTTGAATTCCGACGTTTCGAAATTCGGTTGTTGTCCTAAAACCACTAGGTTAGTTTTAAATGAATTTATGAAGTAATAACGGTAAGGGTTTTAGCGGAAGTAAGGTTGTATGAAGACAGTTAAATAACATCTACTCATCCTTGTCTTATCTCCCTTGGATCTCGACCAAATATGTGCTAAAAATACCGAAGAATTATGAGCGGACCATTGAAAAGAACAAAGAGGAAGATAAAAGAGAATATTTTACTAGATCTGCTTTATAATGAAGACCAAATATGTGTCTTCCTGATGATACACATGATCATCGCCGGCCGCGTGCATTCATGCTTGTCGCTTGCTTCGTGTCAAACCACGGAAGTGATTATTGTGTTCGAACCCTTTTGGCATTGCAGTCTAGCTAGTTGTCTGTGGTCTGAACTGAGGCGGTCAGTATTCCTGACAATGCGCGTTACTTAGATCACAATAGCTATTACCAGACCAAAAGTTGGTCAGGAACCGGCGAAAAGCATAGAATGAACTGAAACCCTTTTCCGCATATGGTGGTGGTTGATGGGACTCTGTTAAGCCAATGCTTTGCACACGCTCGTGGCCAAGAGACGACTATCAGGTCGTCAAAGTCTGTTAATGAGATCTGTTGAGAAGTACTCACTAACCCCTTCGAAATCGACGATAAACTTACTCGCAAAACACAAGGATTGAAACGAACTGGTGACAGACAGATTCCTTTTGTCGTTTAGCTAGCATTCCTGTTGTTCATTGCCTTGGTTGATCGAGGTGGGGATATTAAACGTTTAAATCACTGTGGGAGTGAGCCAGGGAGAATTTGGGCCAGGCATTTTGTCTACTGGGAGTTAGGTGACAAGTAAAAATGATCCCCCGAAAGTTTGTCGGATCTATTGGAAACGTTCATTTCAATGCGAGGCACAATGCACAAGAGAGTACAGTTACTCACCTGATAGTATTAACACATTTCTAGTTGATCAGATCTGCAAACATTCCTCTGTTTTCATTCCCTCTAATCAACAATGACGGCGGTAAACGAAAAGAAGAACAAAATTTCCCTTTTGAAAGTAATAAATCATACAGGATACAGACTAGAGTAGCCCCTGGGAGAAGTCCAACTAACTTGAGACGAAATTTTTGACAGAAGACTTATCTTCACTTGTCATAGGCGAACGCACTTTAGAGAGCAAAGTATCACTGAAGAGGCAAAGAGTTTTGATTGATGTATAAACGGAGCCGATTGATGTGCCCCGAGTGGAGGTGTTTAGACAATATCATTCAACCTAGAAAAATCGAAATCAGCACATTCGACAAAATGCACTCACTAGATGCTGCTGCATGAACAACGTATATTTAAAATGACCGTTTTTTGTTTGTGCATTTTGATGTGTGTACATGTGTTCCTGTGCGTGTTCTGGAGCCTGCAGTTGCATAATCCAAACCTTAGGAGACTAAGTCTGTGTGACAGTCACTGAGTCTGGTAGCGGTTTCGTAAAATCTTGCTGGAATGAGCTGTTTTGTCACGACTTACATGAATACCACATATATGCTTTTCGAGTGTCTCCGGAAGAATGTGACGATTTCGCCGTATTGTGGTTATCGTATGCAGTTGCCCATAAAAGCACGCGCCAAGAATCGATCGGCGCGAGCGGTTTATCGAGCACACTGTAGCTTAGTTATCGCAGCGCTGTTCTCGCAAAATCGCTCCAGTGCCACTTTGCCCAGGCCGGAAGGTAGCCCGCTGTAAGTCAACGCACGGTAATACTGTTACTCGCGTCTGTCTCGCTAACCAACCACGTGATATCATCGGCATTCAGAATGAGCAGCACAATCAATGTCACAACAAGACCCAGGCTGTCGACCGACGTGTTTATTTTGTATGTGCTCGTCGGTCCAGTGTATGTGTCGATGGGAAAAACCTAAACGTATGACGCACCAATCAAAATCCAAAAGGCATACATGCAATCGAGTTCACATCGCGAAGAACGTGGCAGGGATAAAATACCCTACAAAAGTTAAGGGTTATTTCATGAAAGTTGCACATTATCTTGCAGGAGCTGTGGATGATTTTAGGAGGTTTACCTTTTATTCTTATGGTTTCTTTTAACGGAAAAACAATGTGTCATTTTCAAGAAGGATGTGACCAGTGGAGGTATGCTAAATAGGGAAGTTAACAAGCGGCCGAAAAACCGCGAAGAAGTCCGTTTAACCGTCCCCGGTCATTGCGGGGACTATGCGAAAATCGCAAAATAATGTGTAGAGCGAACGATCAATTCAGACCGACACAAATCCTTTTTCACTACAGATAACCAAAGACATTCATAAAAATAAAATCCATATCCAGGCCTTTGTCATTACCATATATTTGGTTGATCTTTCGAATCATAGCTAGTTTTCCAACCTGCAGGTCTAAATCCAATTCGTTTCGAAAACCAGACCACTCACTGGTTGCTTGAAACATGCGCTGCATGGTTCATTCGGACTACCTCTCTTTCACCCTAATTTCCACTCGGGATGCCGTATCACCAATGGGAACGGAGGAGGTAGTACAGTCTCGTTTTGGTCGTGTTGTCGAAACGAGCTTACGATTTAACGCAACAAGACTGCATCCACTTATGTTTATTGTCTGCTTCTTCTCGATTATAGTTCAACGTTCCCAGAACACTTGTAAACACTGGAACGGTTCCGTTTGGCTCCGATACAGCCAAGGCGAAAATAGCACCTATTTACAAGAGGATCTGGGCAGGGGTGGGATGCCAGAGTGGTCAAAAACTGGTCAGAGTAGACGTGATTATTTTTTTCTATTCATTCCAGAGTGAATTCGTTTAATGGACCGGTGGCCGAATTAGAAAGAATGCACGTACTCGGACTGACAACGTTTGAAAGAACGAAAGAAACTGATGATCGTCGGTCAATCAATTGAAGTAGAAGCCAATGGTTCGAAATGATTGAATTCGTAAATTTGCCTCACTGAGAACTAAGTAAGGCTGAAATGAAGCAATACATGAAATTAAGAAATTTGGTTGGGAGATTTTGGCAAATAGAGAATTGATCCAATTGTGAGAATTTCCCGACCTCAGCGGGACTCGAACCCACGCATGGACGCAACCCACGCGTTTGTACCGCGCTGGTCCCACCAGCTTATCTATGAGGCCAAGCCGAACGGATGTTCCGACATTTCACCTAAAGATCAATGATTATCCCCCCGAAATGTGCAAGCACATGACACCCACCACAATGAACTTATGACACTGACTGCTAGGATTCCCCAATAGATCAATTAGTAGCAAATAATTAGAATTCACTGGGATAATCGGTCAAGAAGATAGTCAAAATTCGCCCGTCAAATTTATTGACCAATCGTGCTCCCAGGTGCGATTGCTAGCACCGGCCGAAACTCGGGTGTTTATTTTCAAGTCCATTTGATGTTAACTGGATGTACCACGTGGAATAAAGATTTGCAAACATTACTTACTAGTGCGAATCATTTTGATCACAATCCATTTTGCATCTAGAGCAGTATCGGCCGTGGTCAAGTGACATTTGGACGTGAAGATATCGAATTAGAATCATCCGACTGTTGCTCACCACCTCATTCGGCGCATTTTCTGTGGTTACTACCCCCTTCCGATAATGCGGTACTTTCTATGTGTAATAAACAAGGAGAGCGAAAAGTACAATTTATTTGCTTATTAAATACTTAATTGATTACTTACATCCTTCTGATGGCGTCATTTATGTGAACAGATTCACTCATGCAGTTTGCGTCGAATCCTATCCATCCATTTGAAAATTTGTGTTGTTGGCAATTCAGATTGTTGGTTTTTATTGGATTCTGATCGCGGAAGTTTGCGCTTATATCGTGAACACTTCATCACCAGTTGAGGTGACATGGTCAGTATGTTTGAGCTCTTTATCCCACCCTTCACTAGAAATTAACACAGTTGTTTGCATCGCTTCACAAACGCGATGAACCGATATTCTCAAAGTGGAGCGTGATCATTTTGAATCAAAGTATTTCGAAGCAAACGGTTGATATTTATAGAGCCAGGATAGATGCGTTCCTTAGGGACAAGTTCACAGAACTGTGGAGTTCGAAAAAAAACGCGCAACCGGACGATGCTGGTAAGCTCAAACTAGAGTTGAACGATAGCAACAAAATGACTGTCTTCCTCTAATCCCGTAAAACTGGAAGAAATTTTCAGTCAAATTTGCCCGGTTATTTCCGGTGTCCAATCAGCTGTTGCTATCACGACGGACAACAACTACTGACCAGTTAAATAAAACACATACAAGTTGTTTTGCACTAATTTGGACAACATTAGCAGATGGTGGTACGTAATTTGGTTGTTGTTGTTGTTGCTGTTGTTTTTTTTTTGTTATTGTTATCACGGTTACTTCTGCATTGATATCAGTGATTGTGATAGTCATGGGAACGCCGATAATGATAATATAAACCACCCCGCATAAAACTAGACATACAAAACAATGAACCTGCAATTTTTACTTTCCGGAACACTACATATTAGATATCGGCAATCTGTTCAGCCGACTGATTGAAACAATGCTTCCGGTAATTAGTGGTGGTAGAGAACAGAATTGGAATTAGACGCGCCTGTGTGTTGCTTCAATTTTGTGATGTTTCCCTGGCATCTGAGAAGAATAGTCAGAAACCGTACTTTCGCTTAGCCTGGTATCGATTTATTTACTGACTAGCCATGCGCATGTGTGCTGCGGCTTTCGTTGTTGACCCTTATGAGTCGGATGGTAAAGACCACATGGGCGGGGGAACCTATGTGTCAAGAGGATATAAGCAACAGGTGGAAACAGGTCGGCGAAAGCACAGTCCTTAGTTATATCGTTTTTTATTTGTACCCATCCCATAGTGCTGAAGCCGGTTTGCCCAAATGCGCCCTCTTATCTTATCCACACGGTGACATGAAGAATAACAAATGATACCAAACGTAGTACCTTACCCATATACAAAGCGGTTGCTATATATATATATATATATATATATATATATATATATATATATATATATATATATCATATTACTAGTGCTAACCAAAACTGGACGCTGTGGTTTGAATTTATACGGACCCTCCTGTCCATATCCATCGTTTTAGGGGTCTACGGGACATTATTCTCAAGTTGTGGTTCAGCTGATATTGAGGTCACTGCTGGTGATTTTACCGCTCAACGGGGCGATTAGGTGGAGACAGAATGGAGCATCTATGGGAGAATTTTAGTCCCTGCTGATCTCACTAATAACGGTGACCGTCCCATATAAGTTTGTTCGGACAAGAGGCTATTTCTGGTGAACACCAAAGTGTGGCGAGCGCTGGTAAAAAAAGCGGACATCGGCTAATCTGGCAACATCCTTCTCTTACGCAGCACTGGATTGGTTTCATTGCTCTTGGTCACCTTCAGCACAGCTCAATCGAGACGTCGATTCATCCTGGTTCCACATTGCTTTGGGACTCAGATCACGCTTTGGTTCGTGCCCTAGGACGAAAACCATACGTCCTGCACAACTGATTCCAGACGATAATCTCTGGCTTCAGTTCTACTTGGAGATTTCAACGAGGTTATCGTCTCACCAGAATTCCCAAGATCCAAGCGAGCGCTGGGAACAAATCAAAGAAGCCGTGCACTTGGCGGCAACTTCCATACAGAAACGGTGGGCATCATCGATCTGAGTTCTATTAGATGCTCGTGGATCCGTCCTTCCGGGTGTCATATACAGTGGGAGACCTGAACCCCCGAAACGCCTGCTAGATAGGAGTTTGAGAAGCAACCACAAAGCAGTGATGGATAAGGGTATGTAGGGAAGTGGAAGTGTTACGACTCTTGACAATGGTTCCAGCCTTTACCTACTGGGTAGGAGTGATGGTCCATTGAAGCCAAATGTAAGTGGGCTAATCAATGCTCGCTGTTTCACTCTCAGGAATGTCGAACACAGAAATTCAAGAAGTTTAATTGGGCTGCCAACACAGTGAACCTTCTGTTTTAAAATCTAGCCATCGCCATCTCTAGCTCTACAGCCTTTAGTCGGTCGTTTTGATTCCAGTTCAACCATACCCAGCTTATTCATGCAAGAACAACCAGATTGTATCCTGCCAGTCAACACTACTGTCCCTTAATTTGTTGTGAAATCATATTAGATCCACTCAAGTCAAAACTCATTTGTCGATTGCTCCCTTCTAACGAGCTCATTGTCTCTTGTTTTTGGGGATTTTTCCCCCCTTTTTCCCCCCCCCCCCAAAACAAAATTTTCCCGAACACGTCCCGCTGGCCTCTGAGCGTGCCACAAAAACTATATCACTTTCAGTCCCTCCACGAACTAGGAAGCTTGGTTGGTTCCGTACTTCTCCTCAGGCTTAAATCATTCAAATTGCGAAAGCTGTTTTTCAACTGACGGCAATCAGTCCTCTTCCTGTAAGTATAATCCTGATTTACTTAAGTATGGCTCATTGCACCAAAGTAAAGTGGCCCTGAATATTTAGCATGCGCTGGTAACCCCTTACACCTTCGGCCAGTGCCTGCAAATTAACCAATGCAGACAGATACCAGCCTTACATCAAAGTAGAGGTTATCCGGGAGATAGGTTTTCTGGTGAAAAAGCAT
>LUCM01008053.1:62609-83441 GCA_008360955.1 Fasciolopsis buskii
GCATAAGGCAGCTGGATCAGATAAGCTATCCCCGTCCTTTTCCATGGATTGTGGCAAAGTGCTAACATCGGAGTTAACAACACTCATGGATCAATCTGGGCAAGAGAACAGGTTTCTAGGGTCTCGTGTGAATCTGTAGTTGTACCGATTTACAGTAAAGGTGATGGATTCTCATGCGGAAACCACAGAGGAACGAGTTTGATGAGCATTAGACACCAACTTCTCACGGGGATTTTCCTTTTTCGGATATCTAGCGCACGCGAAAGTTGTAACCATGAAAATCAAATCAATTTCCGTCCCACTCGAGGTTATGTTGGCCAAATATTCATTCTGCGACAAATCCTAGAGCAAAGGCACAGATTTTCTACGATTTTGTGGAGCTGCCTCTCATTGAAAGAGAAAATTGCCTCACTAATTCAATCTCTTCAAGCAAACAGCCAAAGCCGAGTTCCCGCTTACGGCCCTATTTCACCCGAGTTCAACACGAAAAGTGCTGTTTCTCAGAGTGTGCACTCTCCATTTTTTTCTATTCATCTTCATCAATGAGACAGTGATAATGCGGATAACAGCATTGATATTTACACACATGGGAATCTGTCTGATTTAGAATGTACGGACAATGCTGTTCTACAGACTGACAACCCAAGTAAGTTGCAGGTTTCGCCCGATCGTTTGAACGATAATGTAGGTGTTTTTTTTTATACGTTTTGCACCTTCCAAGCCTAAAGTACTTTTGCAGGACCGGATTGGCTGGAGCCCGAACCTGTGTTCGTGGTGGCGAAGAATTGATTGAAGTGGATAAATTTACTTAATTGGGTGGTTGTATCTCACATGTTCGTCGTATATCAGATGAAATGTCTTCGTGCATACAGAAGGCTAGACCGACATCTATCAGTTCGAGCCATCTGTGGCGTCGGCGTGACACCCACCCATCGATCGAAGATCTGGCATACGCGGCAGTGTGGTCGGCACCGCTATGCGGTTCAGAAACATAGCTGTTGATGACGCATGTGCGGAGATTTTCGGTGTTTGAACACCGATGTCTTCGTAGAATTGGCAGAGTATGATGGGGGAATCTTGCGAATCACTCAGAAGTTAGTGGTAAGATAATGGATCACGGAGTTCGGTCTTTAGAACGGGCACTGAATTAGAGTAGGTTGGGACATGTTTTGCATATGCCCACAGAATGCCTGCCTTGTTCTACGTTGTCATAAAAATTTTCGCTAGTGTAATACCTAAAGGAGATTCCATTGTTATTCCAGTTCTCTTGACAGCACCTGCGTCCATCAAATTGGTACTGGATGTTGCATGTGTATTGTACAGAAGAAACTTCGTTTCACCAGCCGACAGCCCAAATGGCCTTAAATGTTCCATGTGATTTACCCGGTGCTTAATCGCTTCTTTTAGTGGCGAATACGTAGACAACATGCATCGTTTGTGGTGTTCGTCCAACCACGTCGACTTACTTGAACACAACGAAGGATGAATCTTATGGTCTGCTCTCTGCTTCGTTCGGGAGCCTACACCATCCATTGTGAAATGTGCAGTGGCGAATTGCTGATGTTGAGCCCTGGACAAGCGATATAGCTTCGCTCTGTACTTTTAATGTAAGCCGAGAGTACGAGCTAGTGCCCAAAGTGCAAAGCCGCCTCGTTTCGGTACGAAGGTTCATATGACAATGGGGATGGTATGGCAAACAGGATTGCCCGACAAGCCTGGCTGCGCTCAAGTGGATGACACACGCAAACCAGGGAGCAGATGGGGGGCCGAGTATTCGGCCTAATTCTGGAACAAGGAAAGCGGTCTGATTTGTTACAGCTCAGAGATGAATGGGCCCGGCGTTCGAAGGGAGGATCAAAAAAATAGACAAAGTGAACTAGAGAGGCGGAGTAACCAGCCAACGAGGCTTGTCCTGTACGGGTTTAATCTGAGTCGTTTGATAATGATAGCTTAACGGAAACAGCCTTGTTGACCAGCCAAAAGGCGTGATCGTTCTCGCCTGGTTAGACCGAGGGGAGTAAGTGAACATGAATCAAGACGACCGACTGCAGCCGCTAGAGCTGGCGCCTGTGATACACAGGTTCTGAAACATGCGGTGGATCCCAAAGCCGTGGTAGTGTGGACCAACTAGCCGTATTCTTTCGAAAGTAGTGGAACTGATTATTGAGTCATGTTTCAGTTGTCTGATTGTTTTGCAGGCCGACTTTTCTTTGCACAGTTTTGCTTCTTTATTCTTTGTTCTGAGTGAATTTGAACTGAAAGCTTGATACCGCGGTCACTTTGTTGATATAGTACTGCCTGCTAGGAATGATTATTCCGGCACCTTTGTCTGATCTTGTGAGAACAGCATCTTTATTCTTTTGCAGTTTCCTCATCTTTTCAAAATGTTCTTTAGATGGAAGTTGGTCGCTTCCTACCAGAGAGGTCAGCCATTGAAAACGCTTTTTTATTCCGTTCATCCGAATAGAATGAGGATAAATGCTGCAAGATGTTAACATTACAAATTACGCTTGTCAACGACAAACTAACATTGACAGTGCAGTCTTGAATATTAATTTGAAAACTGTTATCCAGCTCAAACTAACGAAAACGGTGTCAAAAATTCAAGTTCACCACTCAGCGTTCTATATTAGGTCTCTAAATCAGACTAATACATTTATGTAGAGTATAAAATTTTGGTCCCAATGATAAAGGAACACAGTTTTATTGAGGATGTGAGTAGAAAAAAATGCGTATGACGTGCAGAGCACGCCCCAAGATCCACGCGGTCTGGATGTTTGAATTTGCAACCGAAAGCTACCCCGGACGGCCATGCGCCCGAATCATGTGACCTGGTCGAAGCGCGTAAGCGCAACTCATTGGTTGTTCAGGTTGTCATCTTTAATCTGTCATCATGTGGAGATACACGGCCCATGTGAATAAGTTGTGGACCACCACAACCGCTCTGGATCGCTTGGGGATTATCTTCGAGGTTCCGTAGGAGATATATGGTTCTTCGTTTTATTTCCCACAATCTGGTATTGTTTAAACTCGATTCAGTTCACACAATCCAGAAAATCCATTGTATCTCTCTGTGAGAAACCGAAGTGCTTTCAATACCGTTGGTCGCTGATCGACAAATGATGTGATTTGAATGTTCCGCGAATTACGCACGTTCAGCGTCTGACGTTCAAGTGATCGTCTCATAATTTCTGTGTTTTCGACGGTGAACAGTTCAATACCATTTTGGAAACTTATAGTAGGTGAACACTCATTCAAAAAACCGATTTTTTCCTTTGTTACAAGCAGTTGCGGACAGAACTTCAAATAATTATTAAAATCCATCAGCACGCTTTGGTCTTTGGGTTGCTTCAGAAACTCGAAACTTCCCGACTACAGCATTAGAAAACGGTAGCAAACAAGTTTGTTTTCGGTACTTCACAACTGGCCAAATATAACACGTTCTATAGGTATTACTCGCTAGGTTCTATCACATGAAGATAGTCTGTAGCGACCTGGAGGTGGCCACATTTGACCATGCAAAATGCTCTAGAAAAATATTTGGTCAACTCATTGAAAACCAAAACTTAGCCTTAGGAAGTCTGCTCTGCTTGCGGACGGTTGATTTCCGAGCGCCCTTAGCACTACCCGATCTCCGTGTCTCTTTAGATCTAGCACGTAACCACGGGAACTCTCTTTTCAATAAACGTGTCGTTTATGTGAATACCGTTTTCTGAATTTCGAGGAACACTTGGCTTCTTGTCTGTTGCTTTTTAATTCGCATAGGTGGATGGGTAGCATCCTTATTAGGTTGATGAAAGTCCATATAACAGTATTTGATTCTTCGTCTTGGATCGGCTTAGGAGACAGCCTCAAATTTGATTTTGCTTAGCTTACAGTTTCGGAAGAACAATAGCATTCAGATTTTGGTCGAACATTTAGCACCATTATCCATCTGCGCTCGCCGGACGGGCAGTAACACGTATTGGTTGGACTGTCTAACCAGGAGGTCGAATGGGCGTCACATCAAGGTACTTCTATTACCCCATTGTTCATGATTATTTCGTTCTTCTTGAGTTGGAGTAATTGGAACTCCAGGTAAGAAAGTTTCAAATAAAGAGGCGACAGGTGAGTATGAAGAAACAGCAACTGTACTGTATGACTTCTATTGATGACGTAATCTTGCGGCAGGATGGTGAAGGCGAGAGCACTAATATTGTTCCGGTCCGTAAAACGGTCGGGTTGACTGAATACCTTTCAACCTCACTGATTTCGATAACAAGAACAAATTGATCCGCGAAGAAGCCCGTGTCTCGATCGCATACGTGGGATCAGACTCGTTGCCCAAAGTTGATATGAATATTGCAAATTCTGAATTCCATATACTTTAGGCAGTGAACTGTTAGGGTAGTGGGTATTAACTCGTCCTGAACCTAACCGTGGTCAGAAATCAACACTGATACGGCGAAATAGCACTGATTAGGCCAATCGATAATCTAAGCGAAAATGCCACATGAGAAAGTCCGTGAATACCTGTGGACCAAAGTAGCGGCAGAAGAACATGATTGACCAATAAGAGCTGCGTGATTTTGACTAATAAAGGAACTTCTGTGTCTGCTCCACTTGGATTTTCTCACTGGAGTTAGTGGGATGGGGGATAGGGATCGAAAGATAAGGCAGAGTGATAAATAGCGAGATAAACAAAACAGACTTCATCTTCCCTTCTCTGCTTTTCAAAACAGAACGTACTAGCCACATTCCAAGTGGACATCATTTCGCGAAATTGCTTAGACATTCCCTGAGCACAGGGAAGGGAAGCAAATGATAGTGGTTCAAGGAGTGATTTCGAAAACTTCGGACAACACTGATTCGAAAATTGAACGTATGGTAAACTTTTGCTTGTTGGTTATGGACACAACAACCAAGCAGGCTAAAGCTGATAGTTACCGAATGTGGGCCGAATTATAAAATTATTGAACAAACATCATCACTGACTGTTTGGATAAATATGCTATTGAATGAGCAGCTATTGTCGTACGTTTCTCTGCGGGTCCGAAAATTCCGTAATTGATGAAATGCAGTCTACTGAAATTACCACGGGCATGCATGTTCAGCTGTTCATTAACGGGTAGCTTCATTACAGGATGGCAACTGTGATGTGGATACTTGAAATAGTAATACAGAATCCTACCGTTTGCAATAAAGTGCGGATACGGATTCCCAGTACCTATTGGAATGAGTCCGACTCAAGTCAATAAACCGAAGAGAACATGTCAAGACTTATTCAAAAACCGATAACTAATGCAATCCAGCCAGCAGATCAGTTCAGTTTTACAAAACTGCCAACCGTTGTTATTGACAAGCAATTGTGGGATCCCTTCGCGGTTGAGACTCTCCATCAGAACTTCAGTCACAGTTGACTTAATCGGCGAGCTAGTTAGAAACAACTCTGGGCATTTGGAGTATGAATCTATTATTGTTATTGGGTGACATTGGTTCAGTGTTGGACCAGAAGAATATTTGTGTGCATCTAGAGAGAGAGGGAGAGAGAGAGAGAGAGGGGACGAGAGAGAGGCCAGAGGACAGGACAATCATTCCAATCATAATGTTGGCCATTTATAGAACGTAACGTTCTTCTCGATCGGTGTGAGCACCATAAAAATACTGCCTAGGTTATAAGTACGAGGACTGATGGAATTGTTTTTTTTCATTGCTGGCACTTACTGATCCAATCGATTTCATAAGAAAAAATAATACATTAAGCTATAAAATGTGGATTCCGCTGACCTCAGATCTTCTGGTCTCATTTTTATCAAGAAACATGTGTTCAAAATGACGTTTATTGACTTTCCTGCGCCGTAGCTCTTTATTTCTGCGTTTATTTCTAGTAGAACATGGTATCATGCAACGTATCTCTCGCACTCAATCTAGTTTAACAGTGGCATAAACCGAAGTCCCTCGTTCAAATACCAAATCTGAGGCTACTTTTGCTTGGTAATCAAATTTCGTTGGGCTCCGATTAAGTAACTCTAGACCAAATGTTCACTTTTAATTCGATGTTGACCATTTCCAATGACTGGGTAACAAATTTACTGGACCCGAGCCAAGGGAATCACGATCGTAGATTATTTTTAATAGAAATCTAAAATAGTGACAGCTGGTGCATAAACACTACTGTAAGTGCTTTTGGGTTAAAATAAAACTGAACAGTAAAAAATAAATGTATGACAGAATTAGGTAGAAGTAGACAGCAGTGTCCCACTTCGGAAATGCTCCTCGAGATTTCCCGTGGATGATCAACCAAAAAATCGACTGCGTTGGGTCACGTCGTTCCCACGTGATACGGAAAGTGGTTTACAAAAATACCCCTGTGAGGTTCATGGTTTCCCAAACTGTTTCAAGTGTGTCTACACTCTGTTGCTTCACCAACCATCTAGCAAAGTGTTTTGCAACTGTGTCAAGATTATTAGGAATTATGTCAAAACTATTAGAAATTCCATTCGACTGACTTATTGATATATCGTTCGTGTAGACCTGGAACAAGATCCATCTTACATGGGCGCACTTGTGCGTACGTATTGTAAGATGGACTAGTTTTCTATGGCTAACTCTACAAGTTACGAGCGAATATACTTCAGCGGGAGGCATGTTCTTACCCAACTCCGAATACTTTTAACATGATTCTGAAACCATACGGGAACTTGTATAGATATCGGTAGGGTACCCATGACATACAAATCCCCGTTCAGGCTCGCCCAGTGTCTGGTTTCTCGTGATTCCGTAACCGGATGCACAGAAACAGTTTCTTTTGACATATTTTACCTTGATATATTGCGTGAACTGACATTTGAATATGCAACAGAATAAGAAATTAGATCTCTAATTTACTTTGAAATGTCCCGACAAACGAACTAGAAAAACGACGCGATTGGCCTAAAGCTAATGTAGTAAGACATGAAAAAACGAAACATTTGATGAGTTGTATATGTACGTAGTAGAATTCGGAGCGCAACACGAAAGTAAACTTGCAGCTTCGCAAACTCGCCTTATAGTTATCATTTCAATGTGATTTTTCGAAAGAAAACTGAAACAATAAGATTGAACAAATGCCTAAGTGACAAATCCCGATTACTTCAAAATTACCACGTGTAACGTAAAACAAAACCATGACAGAAGGCTTATCTTCGCTGTTTCAGACCCTCAACGCAAGTTTTCAGGGATTACGTGTGGTCGACTGGTGACGGAGCTGAATTAGCCGGACGGTTAAGCTCCGGTTTTCGAGTTCGCCCTCCGCCTGCAATTCCGGAAGCGAGGGCACGACGAGTTAATCGGACATTAGCCCAGTGGACAACTGGATGAGAGATTTGGCCATGTTTGGTCTGTAAGATCGACAAGCCAACTGAAGGGGGATGGACGACCGAAGCTGATGAACAAAGTCGATCAATCCATCTCCCCATACGACACGGTCTTATACGGCCGTGTGAACGCAGTCGAAACGCCCTAGAGGAGACCAAATAAAACGGCTTGACTTAGTGTCTTGATACGTTTCACTGAGACAACCTCTACGCCGTGTCAGTGGTCATGTGAACCTGCTCCCACAACAGCCATTCTCCACCCTTAGTTGAACTTATTATTAGGCTTGCCAGCTTGGGGATATCTGCAACCAGCCGATTTCTAACCGTGCCATGCCGTGACAATAGGAGGCAGACGGTCACAGGGCCAGACTGACCCCGGGGGTCGCAAGTTTGAGCCAAGGTAGTCATGTCAAGTGTGATGTTGCCATGGTGTGCTGGAGGAGACTGTAAAAGATGCAGATGTGGGATCGAGGGGGTTAGTTGGATGGAGTGCACTATGCATGAGTTAACCAAACGCTGCAACCAATCGAGGCTTAGTGCGCCTTAATGCAATAAGGCATTCAAAGAAAAATTAGGCCACTCCAGTACCTACTTGGAGAAAACCAGGCACAGTTTGCTACACTTGGCCTCCAAAGTGCCTCAAGTTCAACAAAACAGCAACACCTGGAGGAACAATTGTAGACTAAGCGTGAAACAGAGGCCCATGTGCTCCTAACTCGAGGCCGCGTTAGGTGGATGCGCAAATGGAACCAGTACGGAAAAGCTACTCAACTGGAACAGAACGGATACGTTAACTGTGATTGTCATGATTTATGGAACGAAAAACCATTTGAAGATCGAGAAATATGGAAAAACAACGTGGTCGGGAATGTTTGTGATGTACCGACATTTCGGTTACCCTGAGTAACTTTTCGATTGTAAATCCTAATGGAGCAAACACGCCAGATCGCTAAACTGCAAGATGGCCAAGATGTGACGATATTTACAGCCACAAGTGAAGATAAGACTTAAGAAAGGCGGAAAACTGGAGGGCCAAGGTAGCCGAAGAAATAGAAGTGGAAGCTGTTTCAGGCAACGGTCAAAGACTGCTTAGGCTTATATGCGACACCGGTGGCCAACGAACTTCGGATAGTGAAACCATATGCGACAGTGATTGAGAGTCCATTCTTGGAAGAGAGCAAAAGCTCGACCTTTGGGCTGAATACTTCAAAGGGCAGTTTAGATAGCTGCCCTGACGACAACACCTGGGTGCATGGGGTGTTTCGTTTGGCTGTCCAAACAGAATCGAAGTTAGATTGGAACATTCGACTGTTGAAGTGGGGAGTATCCGACGTTTCTGTCGCACTCTCCCAGTTCTTTTTAAACTGGGTGGGCAGGCCCTGACAAAAGCAGTTACCTCCTTCCCTCAGGGGATTCGGAACGATAAGCGCATCCCGCAATCATGAAGCTAGTCGATGATTGCATCCATCATCACGACGGCAAGCCCTAGTAACTGGGCTAATCATTTGATGGTTACCAAGGTTTTATGGTCGATAATGTGGCGCCAGCTGACACGGGTTCCCTAGACGAGATTTACGCCAACGACAAGTTTAACTTCGCCCAGTTCAAGATTACATTGCTCAGATTTTTACCTTTTGCCAATTATTTGGAAGACACCACAAACACCGTCGCCCGACAATGGTGATTTTTCTTCAGTTGAAAGGCGCGTTCAACTCAGTGGACCGGACAGCGCTATCCAGTGCTCCCCACCGGACTAGTATGTTAGGAAAGTTCTCGAACCTCCTGTGAGCATTGTACTTGCATACATGTGTTCGCGTGCGGATATACGGTGAACTGTCAAGCTCATTTGAAACGACTGGCGGCGTTTAATCAGGGTGTCCCATCCCTCCATTCCTCTTCAACTTTGCCATGGACGAGGAAAATGAGGATGCCTTAGGAGGTTTTCAGGATTCAGGCATCTAAATGACACATGGAAAGAAGCTGTGCGGCATTGATTACGCAGACGATGTTGTCCGCCAGTTCGAATATGCGCAGCATGCCTAACGTGCATAACATAGACTAGGGAAAGATTTATCTCTGTTGAGCATGTGATCTGGATCTTCAAAACCTGAAGGGCTGTCGCCGAACTGGGCGTCAGAAGTTTCGAGTTTGATACTCACTTGGGAGGAACTGACGACTGCTGTGCGTTACAGTTACCTCGGCAGCTGAGTGACGTAGAATGATAGTTCTGTAGTAGCTGTTTGGGTCTCGTGTTGCATGGGGCGAAAGCTAGTCAACCATACTGTGCCTTATTTTCGTTTTTCCCACGGAGTGGAAAAATCTACTTGATGTGTGAATGTGTAATTCGAACTTGTGTAAAGTAGGTGTCTCAATCTCCGTTATTGGGGGCCAGAAGGCCGCCAAATGGTTGACTGTAGATCGGGAAGAATACGGCAGCTAACTTTGAACAGTGACGATTTTGTGGACATTTCCTGTCTTGTCGGAATCTGAACAGTAAAAATGCACTGCGTATGCTGACTATAACGGTATTTTTTCTTTTTCCTACACTGTGTAGGTCCGCTGTCTGTCTATCTTGCACATTCGCAACGGGCTGAAAAATGCAACGGTCAATGAGGCTCGTCCTACCGTTTAGCACTGAATGACGACGATGACGTTTTTAGTACAATTTATGTGCTGCAAATGATTCAGCATATAAAGATCCACTGGGGTGATAACTGGTGAGCTCGAACGAGATGCATACGTGGGTCTACTACCGATCCAATTCCCGAGGAATATCTCATCTGGGTTTTGCCCACTATTCTTGTTTTATGTGGTGTAGTGTGGTCTCACTGAACCCAAATCCTTTTCCGAGCTCCCCAGCCTTCCAAAAATGGGGAGACATCTTCCCTTAGAGGTTGTTCAGAAGATAGTCCTGCAAAATCTTCTTTAAAGTGCATACGTTAGTTATGAGACCGAGATTCTGGATAAAAAACGGTACAACAGCTCGTGTACCAAGAATTCTAGCCCAAACAGTCACCTATTGATCATACTGTACATTTGGTCCAGTATGTTATCAGAATTTGAAGTCAGCCCCAATGTGGTGTCATCCACTTTGGCCGCTTCCTAACTGAACAGGGTTCAAAATATGTCTTTTTCAGTTAGAAATCAGGAGTATGGTGATTCCCTCACGATGAAATCGGTGCACTTCAGTTTATGCGCCTAGAGTTTGGAAAACTCCCGCGTTCAAAAGTTGATCGATGGAACTGCGGCTCACGCCACATACTTCAGAAAGTTTTCGTACAACGCAATGCTGATTTTAGGCGGGTTTTCCGAAGATTCCGTCACAGAATTCGGCATTTCTCGTTCCGGGTTTGCTACTGCGATGCTCGTCGTTTGTGCTAGCTGTTTACCCGATCATCCTGACTAAAACACGGATGCTCGATTTGGCTACCCGTCGGACACAATTGTAGCTGTGTTCAAATGACTTACTGGTTTTTTGCGGAAGTCAGTCTGCTTGGATAAATTGTTCGTCCACTCATTCCTTCCTTCCGATTAGGTTCTCAGTTTGAAGAACGAGGAAACTAATTCGCCAGGTCTCTCTCCATTGATCTTCCAGTCATGATCAAATTTTTGGCCCGAGATAAGCCATCCTCTATAGATCGTTGGGTCATAAGGGTACGCCACTCGTCGCACCAGATCAAGGTCCAGTCTCCAAGCCGCCAAATTCAATAAAATAATTGAAAATGGTTATCGTGAAATACTGCCGGAACATACGTCAACGTATTTGGTTCAAGATATGCGAGTCGTATCTGAGGCGAATGACCCTGGACAACATTCTGAACACCTAATGTGAGGTAAAAACACTTTTGCCTAAAAATCATTGTGAGCGTTGGCGGTTATTTTGTTGTAAAACTCTAGTGGAGAGAAGGTATTTGCCTTGATATCGCCTTGTAATTCGTCAGTCGATTCGAACTCCAGTCAGGTAGGCACCGAATGTTTTAATAGTCAAAATAGAATAATCGTTCACGACAAGTGAAAAGTTAACTTTAGTTGATCCACCGAAATTCTCTCTGTCCTCATTGTCGTTGATTTTCTGTCTTAGCAAATGACTTCTGGTCGATATTTATTGATTGGGACGGTTTTCCAACCGATACAGCTGGGTACCCAACAACCGGCTTATCTGGTTTGCATTTGAGCAAACCATCCGGTTCGGCTGACCCGATTTGTTTACGTGATAGTCTCAGTGTAAAAGTGCACACATTTTCGGGGCCACTCACTCAGGTCCATTGAGACTTGTCTATCCACCGGCTTTCCAGGCAACACATTTATTTCTGTTGCCCCCGGGGTGTGCAGATTTAGTGTAAAATTCTCCCCTCTAGGCAATCAGTTCTGTGATAACCTGTTTATTGTTTAATACAAAACATTATTAGGGTTTGGATGCATAATTCAGAGACCTCTGGGACAAGAAACATTGAGAAGAAAAAGCGATTTAATGAGCTTCTTTCGGACTGTTCACGTAATCAAAATAACGGCATATCGATGTGGAAAATATTAACACCTTGTGACAAACGGATGAGGTCCTGGTGTTTGGACGTGATAGTCGCGGGTTCGAATCCTTCCATAGCCGATCAACTTCCGCGCTTGGCAATTCTCTGACGGCCAGACACCCCTTTCCTGAAGATGCTACACACCGTGATTTCAGCAATAAAGTAATTAAAAAGTAAAATATTATAAAAAATTGCAATAAATAAAGACGACTAAGTGTAACAGTGGATTGGACTCGCACGATTGCTTTCGTTTCTGCTGTAAATTTTGTTGATAAAACCGATGGGTTTCCCGATCATCCTGGAGCAACTTCGTTGACCTAATTTGACCATTCATTGTGCAGACTAATTATGGATTCGATACCTCGATTTCCACTGAATAAATGTCTCTCTGGTGAGATGGTTGACGTTCTACTGCTTCAACGTAATTTTCCAAGGTTCAAATTGTCGCACTGCCGGTCAAATTTCCCACGTGGCAGCCGCCATCTTCTTCCCGAAAATGTTGTGTTCGTTTATGTCATTATAAACGCAGAAAAATGATAAAATACTATTGGAAACACTTACTGAATTTCGAATCATGAGACTTTCGGCCATTTTTCCATACTCCAAAATCGGATATGGAAATCGTCACACTTCACTATATGTAATGAAACGGATCAAATTCAAATCGGATTTGAGTTGTGTCACACGTCAAGGCAGGATTAACGGTGCCGAGTTTACCTTTAAATAACATATTCAACAACTTTCTGTAATTATATGAATTACCTACCATCCACTTCTTGGTGGATGGTTCCAATCAAAAACCAGTTCTGTCGGGAAAACGGTCAGTTTATCGCCATAGTCTTTGGAAAACAAATTTTAATGAATGGTAAACAAAAGGTAGAATCAGCTAAGTCAGAGTAGACTTTTCTTGCACACTGACCGGTAAACAGTTGTGTTCCACATAAATGAAATTGTGGACAGAGTTGCATAAGCCATTTTCTCCGTGATCAGGCTGAGCAAAATGGTATGTCTGTTCATTTAACGTCGTTCTGTCCCATTTGTTACGTAATCTCGTTTGCCATGTCCACAACCTGACTGACTTATTGCTGACAAGAAGCTAACAAAATAAAACTGTATCTAGCTCAGTTTTGTTAGTTGTATGCAAAAACTAACAACGCCCTGAACAGGAACGATCTGACTCGAGTGTTGTTCTTCATTCCGGTTTCCCTACCTTCTTATCGTAACAAGACTAGTATGCAACCGTTTCAACGTTTTCTCATCGGCCTGGTTACGAACCGCTGCTCAGCCCGAGATTTACGCGAACATCTTCATCAAAGTGAATTGCACGAACTCCGTGCATTGTTTTTCCTTTTTCTTATCGTTACCATTGCTTGGTGAAACTTTGTTGTACCGTGCGGACTCGAATATTAGCACCTGCTAGAGTTTATAGGACCAAAGATTACTCTGTCGGAGGTAGCAAGAAGGTCTGCAAATTACGTTAAAACATATGTTTACCTATCATTCATACAAATATCAATCAGATCGAAATATTACTGAGAAATCTTACCGAATAGACGCAGTCGCTGTATTCGGTCTTCTTCGGTCTTGGAACGCCGTGGGTCTGATTAGATGGTTAGTATCTGTGGAAGGCTGCAAATTAATGGTACACCGTAGTAATCCAAACCAATAGGTTCTAGGCAGATATGACATGCAACTGTTCAGTTGTATAAAGTCTGGTGAGTCAAAACTCGCTTTTGGTGTATATAAAGGAATTCAATTCATATTCGATTCCCCATGGCTTTCACTTCAGATTTTTTCCGCTTTAAGTAGACTCAAATCATACTCCTCACATATCGCGTAAAATGGAGTGAGTAAAATGTCACGGTTCTACTTGTAAGTTACGTGATACCGTACGGTCCAGTTCCATTGCAGCCAATTAAAACCGTGGTGACACACAAACGAGAAGTACAAAAATACCGGAAGTGTCACTGACCCAATAGCACTTCACCAATGACAATTCGCCGTAGTTTACATAGGAACGTTTTCCTGCTGCTTTGGCTTTCTGGATTTTTTTATTTGCTTATTGCTGATCCGTGTCCGTACTTTATTGCTATTGATCGAAGCTCGTAGTATTGTTTCAAGTATACAAGTTAGGTAAAAACAATTGCGTCGAATTGTTCAACGTACCTGAGGGAGTTATCATATCTTTGGACACTAGCACGAATGGAGAACAATAAAGTACTTTTACGGAAAATACAAATCTAGCTATGATTGTTCGCCAAGAATATGGGAAGGAAGGCATCGATTCCTAAACACTTTTCAGAATTTTCGAGCAGCCATGCAGTTACGAGAGTATCGATACCTGAAGGATCGCGGGTTACATGATGAAGAACAGTAAAAAGGTATATCCAATCATCATATTGCTATTTGCATATTAAGATCAAAAATGATGATAATATTTGTTAGAAAGTAGTTCAGTGCTAATACCACCGGGCCTAGTTCTCACACGTCCCCGCGGTTCTCGCTAACTGCCATTACTTTGAGATTTGGATGAGATTTCAACACGTTAGTGTACTTGCTGATCGATGTCATGCTGGCCGTCTGCTCTCAACCAGATACACAAGGGAATCCGGACCGCCCCGTGACAATAATTCAATAATGGATCGTCTGCAACTGCATTCCCTGAGACTCGGTCACATTTGCTAGTCCGATGGCAACTCAAAATTGAAAGTAACCATCAAATCGTGAGTGGACGGGGGTGGATAGACAATGATTTTCGTCTTACTTCATGGGAATCAGAAATTTACACTTCACTTTTTACGAGATGAACTTAGCCGACGAGATAAAAGTGAATTTGTGATGTGAATCTAACCTCAAGTCTGAGTGATCAATTTAAAAACATTCAAATGCAAGGAAGCGAGAATTTGTCACTTCAAAGACGTTCGGTCCAGTTGAACGTGTGTATGCGTGTGTTTGTGTGTCGACTTGATTGAAGCACTAAGTTGGTAGTCATTGACCGGTCGAAATGAAAATACATGGAGTTGCATTTGCCAACGAAATAATAAAATCGCAGTCTGATGTGGAGATTTTTCCCAACTTCTAGATGTTTTATAAGTTGCATAATTGTCTATCATGAGTGTACCACTAAATCTCCAAGTAAAATTGTGTTTGTACATAATTTTAGAATTAGTTGGGGCTTTCTCCAATCAATCCACGTTAAAGGATTGGTTTCTGTGTTAACCACATTCATTCATTCATTCATTCATTCATTCATTCATTCATATTGTGTGCAAGAATTTCACAGAAAGGAAATATGGGTGTATTTGAGGCTTACCAGTGGGTTGCATGATTTTCGTCAACCATTTAACTGATCGGGTCGGTAATTTGTTCACATTTTACTTTCCTGTGGCTGGTCTTCTTACGAGTTGTCTTTCCACATTCTACAACACGGAAATTTCCCCCATCAGTCTGCTCGCCATTTTTGTGCCCTGAAGGGAAATTTAAAGTTTGAAATCTGAGTGGATCGCTTTACGATCTTCATATTTGGGTACATTAGTCGCGCATTGGTGAAACCGATAAGTTTCAACCTGAAGAGACCGATAGAAATCGTTCACTTGTAACAAATAAACTAACTGTCCTGTTTACTGCCCAGATGCCATTAGGCGGGGTGGAAATGAGCTAAAATCAAGACGACCGATTGAAGGTACTAGAGTGAACGATCACAACGACGAATTCCGTGCTCACCACGATGCACACACTTCCGTGGTGGTACCACAGGGTACATTCTACCAAATCATCCATAGATAGCTCAATTAAAATCGACTGAATTTGATTCCAGCTGTTCCGATCTCGGACAGTAGTGTCCATAATACTTGTTTTCTTCTAACATTCTGATTTTGCAGAACGTATGTAGGCATCTTTTTGTCTAGTTTATTTAGTATTTTCGCTAATTGCGTACCATGATATGATGCTCATATAAAGATTACTCAGAAAGTCAGACATGAGTTTAGGAAATTTCAATCTTGCCAGTCACTGAGAACTGGCCCACAAGATTTTATTTTACATCATGATTCATCTTTCTTAGTGAGATTGAAACAGTCAGTCAAACTATCTTAAAAGACGAGAATTCGGATTTGCATTGGTCGATGAACGAGAGAGCTGATTCCATCGAGATTCTAAAGTTAGTTTTATCAGAATTTCGAAGCGTGCCAAGAAGCTGTTTATAACGCTGAGCCTTGTTCTATTAACGGAAAGACCTGTGTGCAAAGGATCTCTGGGTGAGTTACAGTTCTTGTGGACATGCTAACAGAAAAAGAGAAAATGAGAAGGGTGCGCTCCTTGTAGTAGTCATTTACCGGTACAGTTGGATATGGTTTCAAAAACCCTTGTGAATTAGCGATTTCAAAACCACTACTTTCATTTTTAACGCAAACACTAATAAGGTCACGAAGTTGCCCAAGTCTTCTTTCGTCCATCGTCCAATGGGTTATATCACCAGCCAGTTTTACTTATGCACAAATATCTTAAAGAAAGACTGTTTCGATGTTTCATGTGGTCAGCCTTCAGTAAGATGTCCGCATTCGATGATGAGTCTACGAGCAAATCACGTGATACAATCCGACACAGTCTTATCATAGATTTCAAACACAACCAGCTAGAAGTAAGGCAGCACACGAACGCGAAGTAGAGTGGTGGCGTGAAATTCGAACAATAGCAACAAAGCACGGTAATGGACTGCTGATACACACTGGTACGACATCGACCCAAACGGAAGACTACAAGGATGCTACGGAGGCTGAGAGACACGTTCATCCAAGCTTACTTAAGAATCGTGTATAAGCTACGTGAAATCCTGATTGGTAAAATATTCTCGGACCAGTAGGATTCGAGTCGTTTGAACTCCACATTCCTGTGTCCACACGGTTCTGATTGGGTGGTTGTGTACGCTGGTTACAGCGAAGCTGAATTGCGCTGTCACGTTGCTTGCACGTGGATTAGCCACAATATCCCAAATGTTATTATCCCGAAGATGCCCCACCAACGGCAATATATAATTTAGAAACAAATCTTAGCATTTTTTTAGTTGCTTTGATATTTTCGTTGTCCTCAGCTGCTTAGGCTGAGTATGAGTCATGCCAGCACCAACTGGCAGTCTGGATCCGTCCATTAGTGATATCAATCGAATTACAGTACCAACAGTACACATCCACTCATGGCTTTTAGCTATATGATTTAGTTGTTAGCCTAGCTGCGCAAAAGACGCCTGTAGCCGGTCTGCGCTGTTACTCGTTTACTAACTGAAACAGTGAGATTTCCAAAGCTTAGGAAGTGCTAAATCAACATTAAAGTGCGTTAGGATAAAGAAGTTTTTAAGCGAGTAGGACAGAAAATGTCATGGGTGGATATTCGCTGAGTTTGCTAGTTTGCTAGACGTTGGGACTCGGTAATGAACCCCAAAATCCGGTCACGACTGCCTCATAACCCATCAGGTTCTGCTGGACCTGAAAACCTGGAGTGGTTTTCAAGTTTGGTTGGATCCCACACGATAACCTCGATTTTCACCTAACCGCCTAAAGAAGCTCGGTTGAGCATTATTCAACAGGACCAATGACCACGGATACAAACGAGATGCGACGAGCAGTCGAAAATGTAATTACATGACTACGAATCTGTAAACTGACTTGTTCGCCACTTTATGCTACTTTCGACCGAGCGTTTTTGAAGTCCGGGCGACTCAGAAAAGAACAAAGGAACGAGAATCCAACCGGTGTTTGTCTGGTTCAGGATTTTTGCAAATGTTGGAATATGTCAGCTTATTGTATACGGTTTACCCACCAAACAAAAACATTGGGTTCTGAAACGTGGCGACTTACGCGCCATCAGTTTGAACTCGTCACATGTTGCTGATAAACTGCCAGTCGAATCTAACAGGATGAACCCAACTTATCAATCAAGATTTCTGTCCACAGTTTAGGGTGGATGAAGATAAACTGACCGATATGAATTCCACCGGGACTTTTGGGCACATGAACACTGATTCCCATCCCTGTAAGGTGAGACTACAAGCTGGTGACCAAAGCGCAAACCTGCTGTTTCGGCCCCATGAATCACGTGACAGCAAGGACGGATCATGGCTGGAAAACAGGGCTTTCTGACAACCCCGGCTGCGCTCAGGTGAATGACGAACAGGCTTAAGTTCGGAGGGACTGCAAGCCAGGAAATGGGGGTGGGTAACCAATTGTTCGCACTAACTCTGGAACGAGGACAAAGCCATCAGAGTCGTGACAAACTCATGGATGAGTGGGAGCGTTATCCGGACTGAAGATGAAAGGGGATGCAATGAACCTGTTAGACGAGGGCTACCGGCAAATGAGATTCAACCTGAGTAGACCGAATATAAATCATTTGGTTATGAGAAATGAAAAAAAACAGCTGTGCTGACCGGCCAGAAGTCATCTTGATTGCTCGGACTTGATTAAACCGGGGGGAACTGAGCTTGAGCGAAGACGACCGACTAAAGGCGTTGGAGTTGGCGACAGAGACATACAGATATTAAAAGCAACCCCCTTGCCTTTCCACAACCATCTGAATGTTGAAATCGTTCGATCCACCATACGTCGTCCGTAAGCATCAAATTTTGACAGAAGCCCCCTAAGTGATGGCTGACTGGTCCTGGTGAACACTGTTCATTCTAGATTGTCTAGCTGGTCGGGTGAAAATCAAGATGAACGCGTGAGATACGACCACTCCACGCTTCCGGATTCACCTCAGTCATGATCTGTTTGCACGTGATAAGGTAATCGTGACTGGACCATGAGTTTAAGTACCAATTTTGTTTGACAGATAAACAACGAAACTGAACGCCTGTGTACGATGTATACGAGGAGCTACGTTTTTTCATTCTCGATTACAGACAGTTTTCTTTACCTTGATATAGCCTGTAATCTCATGTACTCTTTTTGAACACACGCAACAACAGTCTACGACAAGGGCACTGCAGACAATGGCTTTGGGTTGATTCAGTGACGGATAGAAAAATAAAACCTTAGCAACAGTTATTTGTTGTAGGGGGTCTGAGTATCTTTAACAATGAAAGCCACAGCGGCAGTTTGCCTGTTAACGACTTGCGCATTATGGACAGCTTGTCAGATAATGACATCTCGACTAAAATGGTGGATTTACGATCAGTTGCACATCTAGTGGAGACAGAAAATGCATTGTTTTGTTTACCCAAAATACGGACTGTGTGAGGTGCGGTCTCCGAAATTGACGAACGAAAAGCCAGACACGCTGGTCTATCGTCCAGAGCTCCCGAATTATAGAAATACTCGTAGGAAACTCAGCGATGATTGTACACAACTGTTGTTTACCACGGTGGACGATAATAACAAGCGCATTTTTTTAGCTGAGCTGTACAAGAAAGTAAAGAGAAAGCATCTAGTTCGACAATTAATACTTCGTCAGTCAACCGCTGGCCAGATGGTGCGTTCAAGCATGAAGGAAATTAACCATGCAATCAACCGAAAGTAACCCACCGGAAGTGGGTGACAAGTGCGAATATTTTATGTATTGGCGCAGAATGTAAGTCATAGTAAAATAGCGGTTATATTGAGGCGAACCGAACTTTTTGTTATTCACATTCTTGTGGACGTTCGTGGCGTTTGGACATGAGGGTCGTGGGTTGGAGTCCTCCCACTACCGGTAGACCTTCCCGCTTGGCAACCTCCTGTAGGCCGCGACCCTTTCCTAAAAATGATGTGCACTGTTGTTTCATTATCAAGGGAAGTAAAAAGACAGAAGATAACGGGTAAAAAAATGTCAATAGCATTATGAGAAAATGGATCAAATATGAAAAGTGTCCACTAAGCCACAGACGAACTAACGTGAGTGGATGGGAGCGCAGACTTACGACACAAGACTTATTACCATAAGCCTTTTCTTCAGTCCAACAGTATGAGGTACTGGGACTTTAAGTTTATATCTTAGAGCTGCCTAGGGAACATCGAGGTGTTTCATCAATCGTTCACGACTCACGATAAAAACTGACATTGATTAAATGCTGGAGGGCAATAACTACATGGAATGAGAAGACACTGTCACAACGAGAATACACCTTGACGTGGTGTGACGGCTTGCGTGCCTCCATGATCCAACGAGCTATACAGGATGGCTTATCTCAAGCCGAACATCCAATCATGCCTGGAAGGTCAATGGGTAGAGGCCTGACGAAGTAGTCTCCTGGTCCTCCAAGTGGGGTTGATCTGAGTTAGCAGCTCAGTCGGAAAAAGGAGTGGAAGAAGTAATTGATCCAAGTAGATGGGCGCCCACTCAGCTGTACCCCGCTGCCTTGCGGTCAGGTTCTTGTGAGAAACAAAGGCTTTTGTTGAGAACCCTAATCGTTCTTCTGCTTAGCGGCTGGACTCCCTAGCAGTACCCGTCTATTATTCCCCATGAGTTACACGCCTACAAATAATTCCATACTGCATTGGTCGTCGCGCAGGATAATCAGGATCAGGACCGCGCTGTCCATTGCATCGAGTGTTGGTGGGGTGGGTAGTGATAAATATGCTACTGCTCAGAGTTCACTCTCTTAATTCAACCTGTCCCTTCTGTCTCCAAGCGAATCTCTTTGCCCCTTCTGCCTACCCATTGTATCTCTATTGATAACACGCCCGATACTCGCAATGGTTTATTGTCAAGTAGTGTAGTAGGTGGTTTTCATTCTGTTAGCTCACATTTTCTCAAGCCTCTTCAGCTTTTGAATCTCGTGCGCAACTCAAGGCAGGCCGGCCAACAGGCGATTGATGTCTGCTGTGTGAGTGAAACACGAATTCAGGATTCTAGTAGAGTAGAGTAATTCAGGTAACTGCGCCAAACGTCTCGTCAAGATATTTTCTTCGCACTTCAGGAGACGAAGCAGCTCAAGCTGTGGGTCAACGTGGTGTAGGAATAGTCTTGAGTGAGAAGGCTGAAGCAGCCCTTTTAGATTGGAT
>LUCM01008053.1:85740-103856 GCA_008360955.1 Fasciolopsis buskii
GGTTGGAGGTTTTCGACAACCGATGTTTACGTAGTATGGCTAGGATTGGATGGAGTGACCGGGTGAGTAATATTGAGGTTAGGAATCTGGTATTGGGTGCCACTTCTGAGAATAGCTTGTTTCAGCGTGTGAAACTTAGTAGACTACGTTGGTTGGGTCACGTGTTGCGTATGACGAACACTCATCTACCTTACCGTGCCCTATTTTGTGTTTCTCTTAAGGAATGGAAGAAGCCATGTGGAGGCCAACAGATGACGTGGCAACGTGAGATGAGAAAATGTACAGCGAAGTTAGGTAAAGTAGGTGTCTCACGCCTTCGTGGTTGGGGTCCGAAAGACTCGTCGACTTGCTGGCTGGAGACACTGAAGGATATGGCAGTGAACCGTGAACAGTGGCGATCATGCTGTCATTTTCTATCGAATCAGAATGATTGAAAACGCGTGCATTTGTACAGTTAGACTGTTTCGTGTGTTGGCTGCAGCAGGACCTTATCTTTTGCCGCCTGTGTAGGTCCACTCCCTGTTTCCGTTGGATATTCACTCTTTTTATATAAACGTGTAACTCTGGGGAAAGGCAGCTTTCAGTGAGGCTTGCCTTGCTGTTTAGCGCTGAACCTTGATGATGATGATGAATGAGAAGACATCTTAAGACGGGTCTACTTGAAAGGCACATGACGCACCAGTCAGAATAGTGGTTCTTCGCCAAAATGAAAAGATCGCATTCCACAACGGTCATTGTAACTGGAGTAAAATGAATACTCATTGATTTTTGGCACTACAACAACCGACTTCGCATCACCTTGGCACAACCAACCAGTTAGTTTGATCAGTTCTAAACAAACAAGCTCTACGGAGACATAAAATTTAACGGAAATTACTTTGAACTAGGCGTTCTATGAGAATCGCAAGATTCTAATGACTGAATTCTAATTCGCGATTTCTGAATAACACGGAGGAGAAACGAAAATATTTCAGTCAATGAGCTCTATACAGATATCAATCAGAAATGAATCATTTTGAAATATAAAGGCGGACAGTCTAGTGAAGCATACAACAAATGATTGCTCTGTGACAAAACGAGTACGGAGTAAGCGTCCCAGAGACAACACACCGTGGGCGGTGGCAGTGATAAGATCTCTGGGACAATAAACAAGTGTGGAGACGAACATCTTTTGTTGTAGATATATTTTGTCTAATGTAAGACTGTTCAATTTTGCTACAGAAATTTCTATTTTTTGTGTGTAAAGTCAGAGCAACGCGATTTCACAAAATATTTTGCTACAACTAGGACAGTTTACACCGGTCTCCTTTTTGCATTCTGTTGCACTTCTGTCGTGTACGGGCGAATATTGTCAAATGTGATAGGTTAGGTGGTAAGGGACTGTTTTCATCTCCCGAAGAACGCCTAGACATAAGCACCAAAATTCGCTTACTTCTTATTGGAACAGCATCAAATGGATTTTCTGTTGCATGTGATCGCATTCAGAATCACCATAGCTGACGCGCTCTGCAGGCCACGTTCGTTCAAGTTTTGCAGGGACTCTTGACAGTTGTACTTTCTCAACATATTGCCCACTTTCGTTGGGACTTCAGAAAGAGGGAAAACAACTTGCAGTACATTTTGGACGACCATTAACATTGTACTAACGTGCGTTGTTTGTAGTTTCTACCTCCCAACAACGTCTGTTCGAACAGAAAAGTGAACGGGGAATAGTGAAAGCTCGATTGCAAAATAATAAGTTGAGGAACGACACAGAAGGCGGAAGATTTCGAATGCAAGAACGCTACTGACTACGGCACTGAATCATATTACTGATTGTCTTCAACCATGGTTTCGCGGGATCTTGTGGACCTCAACTTGGTAGTCTGACTGCACCTACACTAGCCAGTCCACTGGTTAAAGCTTTCATGTTTTTTTCTCCATGTCATCAACTAGCCATTCCGGACCATCTTCAAACGGCTAGCTGCCCGGAAGAACAAAGTACAACGAGGCAAGCGTTATGCGGGCATGTGCAAAATACGTTCCAACTGCCATAACCTATTCTAATTCAGTGCCTGTTCTAACGACTGAACCCTGAGACCCAGTACCTTATGTCTAACTTCTGAGTTACTCACGAAATTCTCCCACCATATTCCACCTATACTATGAAGGCGAAAGTTTACGCATCTGCTCTCAACATCCCTTTTTCGGAGCCGTAGAGCAGTACCGACCTCAGTGCTGTTGCGTACACTTGACCTTTGGTTGATAAGTGGATGTCACGCCGACGCCACAGATGCCTCAAATTAGCAAATGCCAATCGGGTTTTCCGTGTATGTGTGTGTGTGTGTGTGTGTGAAAACACTTCTTCCGATATGCGATCACCAGGTGAGACACAACTATCGGAGTAGCTAACTGCATCCACCTCACACAGTTCTTCCTCTGCAGGGACAAGGTTCAGCTTTGAAACAGTCCAATTGTGTAACAGCATTTTTCACCGTGAAGGTGTAAACACATCCGCCATACTCACACTATCGTTCGGACGATCGAGAAAAAGCTGCAACTTATCTCGGCCTTCGCTCATTGTCATAACATCAACCGCATATACCAAGTGAGACATCTTTCTGTTTGAGAAAATATGAATGCCATTATTTTCACATGAGGGTACATAGGGCTATCTCCACAACCATCTGAATGACAAATTTTAAAACAAAGGGTGCAAAGGAGCAACCCTGATGAACATCATTTCTTATCATGAATTATTTGTGCTGCCGAGTTTGATTGATCTATGCACACACACACTGAATCACAAGACGGAAGCACTAGCGACGCACGATAGCACAGGCGCACACAGCCTGTGGCCTAGTAGGACACAGACACACTGAGGATTGGAGACAATAGTTCGGGCTCAAGTCTTTAAGCCCCGTAGGCGCACAACGAAAGGAACAGAACTATTGCTCCCTTGAATGAGCAGCCGCACGGAACAGAAAGCGGCGCGGAATACGAACAGCTATCCCAACCCGCTAGCGGAAGAGAGAAGACGAACACAGGATACTGCCGCGCGCATATTGGTGACCCACCAATACAAGTCAGCTCTATCGTTTATATAGTTTTTTTGGGTGGTCTTGATCAATATGTGGAACAGCCAATCACAGAAAGAGGTTTGACGAATCTTTTCCGCGGACATATAAAAGTTTTCAACCGCGCAATATTTGAAATAACGTCGATTTCGAAATACTGAGAAAAGGGAAAGTTCTTTTGGAAAATTAATAGCAGAATTAAAATCGGTGGCACCAAAAACCTCCGAATGGTCACCGACCACAGCAGAATTCGGGTGAAACATTGGCATAAGCAAAAACTCAGTTTCGTTTATTCGCCTACAGAGATTGGATAAGTGAAATGGATTTCTCTAGCACACCCTTCAGTGAGATACAGTGCCATAGAGGTGTACGAGAGATTGAGGCGAATGCCGCTTTCAAAGTAAGATAGACAGAAATCGTGTTTCTACGACATATGTGCCCATGTTCTACCATCTGCCGCACAGTGAATTGACAGCTTCGGTTCAGCTGTTTACTTGCTCGCGTCGCGAGTTGAAAGTCACCGACTTATTCCGTTTGGAATATATTTGACACGTGGCTGTTTTCCCATACCATGATAGTAAACCAAGTTGCCATACGGTTGGTTTCCGTTTAAATTATCCGTCTTGGTTTGAATGTTAACATGAATACATTAGTGAATCCGTGCATGAACCTGGACGATAGAGGTCACTCTAAGTATGTCCATCAAAGTGGACAAAATAACACAAGTCTACTTACGTAATCCGGGACCACTTTTGTCTGACAAGTCTGAAGCGTGTGTGATCAGTCGCTAGTGTAAACCACTCCTATGATAAGTAAGAGAAACTGATGAAAGTTATGGATTAGCGCTTGGGCCCGTCACCGTGTTGAAGTTCCAGAAGAACTGGAAATGTAAACGGAAATGCCAATGATATATTTAGCTACATTTGGAGAATATCATCAACTTTTAAATGATTCGCATTTAGTGAGACAAACTTATGGCGTTTACAATAGAGATGAATGGTCTAACTGACCAATTCGTGTTTCCATTCTTAATTAAGACGGTGATTGTTCAACGTTCATTCAAAACACTTACAAAAACGCGCCCAATGTTTCTTTTTGATAATTTATACTTTTTAACCACCTTTACTTTCCTGAAGCCTCGCTTTACAGTCGCAATGCAGTATCTGTACTTGAAATTGATATACGGAATTTGGCCATTCGCACTTAACGAACGGATACGAATAGCCAATACGCACCTGATTGACTATGATCCAAGCTACGCATCTAAATACAATGGGAAGCCCAAAGGAGCTGGGTTTATTTACAAATCATGCGTTTATATAGAAAATAGGTGAAATCTTGACTGCTGGTATACATTTCGTCCAATAGCATTCAGGGCACATCTGAATTTCGCAACCGCCTGTTGCCCCGGTTCCCATTGGGTGGTTGACCACGGATACTACGGTGAAGATGCATCGGAGTTTATCACGTGACTTCCACGTAAACTCATCGCAGGCACTCGCCAAATGGAAAACTTGAATGAACACACTGTCTCCGTCTCGAGCTAATCGATTGGTACTGAGAGTAAAGCCAATCCAGTCAGAAACAGAGATGAGTCCGGAACGAAATACGATACCACTATTACAAACACTGATGAGATGAATTGAAAGTAGTATGTCCCAACTGTAGACGGATGAGATGAGGCGCGCTACGGGACCAGATCATACGATCCTACAAACGTTAGATTGAAAACATGTTCACCTATCTATTTTCAACTTAATCCTGTTCTTTTTTTGCTGTTGTCGATCACGCCATACCTTACGAACACTTGGGTAAGAAAATCTCGTGTCCATTTGTCTTTCACTGCACCTGCATTTTCGTAAAGAACAAACTGGTCATTCTTGGGTATTTATTACAGTGATTATGCCAATTTGTTAAGTATGGAATTCGTATTCTTCAGTTCTAATAAAAAGGAAAAAATGCGAATGGAGCAATTTAACACCAGGTGGGATAGCCTTTTTGCCCCAGAACTTGATCACCTGTTTTGGGCATGACCAATACGAACTACTGTAACACCGCTATATATTGATGGGACACCATTCTCGGTATTGTCGGTGTTTAAGTAGGCGCATGTAGTAGCTGCCTAATTCAACAGTAAGCGAATTTTGATTGCAACTTTTTATACTGTTTCCAATATCGTGTTAACCTGTTCGGGATTATCTTGAGTGTTTCGAAACGGGACTAAATTAAGAGGGTTGAGTGAATCCTTACTATGACACGCCTAAAACAGTTTCCAATACGGGGAGAAGGCGAACTGGAATGGTTCTGTAATTGAAAAATGCTGTAGGAATGTTTAATCACGATAACTGAGTCCTAGATTTACTATCACTTGCACCGGCAATATGATACTGACAAATAAATAATCCTTTAGCATTTCACGGCGTCTTGACATTGATTTTTATGACACCCTTCACAGATGGACTAGGATTGTGTCATAGCTTTTGAAAGTCACTATATGACCGAGGATTTACAGGCAAGGGACAAATGTGACTTATGTCACCTTTGAAATTTCATATGCCCGGGGCCGACTGTGTCTTGAATGGAAAACAACACACTGTTACACAGCTTCGCCATGGCAACCGCAGTTTCTGAACTTCGATTGCCGCAATGAGAGATAACACCCTAAAGTATGTAACATGCTGTACCCGTCGGGAAAAGAAAAGCGCTACTTTTAATAGACGACGACCTTTCAAAGTTTCTGTACTGTGCAAACTCCTGTTTTGACATAAGTAATAACTTTCACGAAAGAAATTGGTCAATGAAGGTCGAAAGAGGCAAAAATCAATTTTACTCCATTCACTTGCTAGCTTAATAAGTATATTTCACTTCTAGAGTTCTACCAAAAAGTAAACGTGAAAACCTATAGCAGTTGAAAAATGTCTTAAATCGAACCGGGAATAAGTTGAAATAATTGGGGACAAACTGTGCAAAACTAGTAGTATTGTTCCAGCAAAGAAATGGAAGGCGCGTTCCGCAAAAACTTTAAACAGTTTATACCTTCTGTCAGTGACTCCATCCAGACTCCGACGATAACTGCCGACAGTCATTTAGTTAACCGAGGACACGGAGTACTACTCGAGTCTAATGAGGGGAAATAAATCACACAGTAAGTACGGTAATGTTTGCTCGATGCTTTTTGTACTGGTTAAATGTCTACAACTACCATCAAACAACACTCAGTGAAACGGAAGCTTATTCCCTCTGCCGGGTACTCATAGATTAGGGCCGTTGATATATATGTTAAGATAACTACTGAAGCCTTTGCAACCGTCATTGTCATCATCTAGATTGGAAATTGGTTTGTGTGTGGGGTCCAAGGTACCCCTTTGTTCACATAGTCCTAAGACTTGCTTTTATCTACTCATGAACCGACTACCTATTGTCCCCACGGTTTTATCGTCACATTGTGCAGGTGTCACATTGAACTCTATCGAGATTTTCTCCTTGTTGGATTGACGCAAGTTTCACAGATACGAATATTTGAGTTTCCGGTACCCCGACTAATGTCGACCGTTTTATATTTACATTTTTGCATCATCCAAATCCCAAATAGCGTTAATGATTGTTGTGATATTTGTACTTTGTTCATGGCACTGCTAGAAAGCGCAACATTTTAACTGTGAAATCTGGCCCCTTTGATTACTACATTCTTCAATATCATTTCCCCTGACAAATTCTTCCAGTCCTTGATCGATTCAGCTTTGTCAGTTTTCTACCCGACTGCATTAGCTACGATTGAGACCACATTCTTGTTCCACATAAGAAGCATCACCCGGGCTGGCTGAACAGAGGACCGATAAAGAACAAACGTCAATCACCATGCACCTGATGGAATCGGCTAATCTAATCAACACCAGCGAAGCATTTCGTACCATCTACACTGTCAGATAAAGAATATCAGTGAATTTTAAAGGTCAATTCCTGTCCACGGCCGAATCGATCGCAATCCGCCTGAATAATCCTCCTATATTTATCAGCGCGTATATTCTTTCATGAGGCCGAATCCACAACATCCACGAATAACCCATCCCAATACTCTATCACTATTATTTCTCAACCACCCCACTCCCCAGTAGCTATAAAATGTACTATATTTAACCAGTTATGAAGCGCCGTAAGCAAGCTTGTTTACTGTCATGTTTTATGTTGTCTCAGCCAGGACTTTTCAAGTATTTCTCTTTTCCGTCAGGAGAGTGATTTACGACAACTGATCGGCCTCGTCGATCTTCGCTCACCGACATTAGACGTCTAGAAAAACACCGCTGCTTCTCACATCGACAAACTCGCGACGGATGATCAACAACCATCAGCGGTGAACCGTGGTTACGTTGATCCGACTGAGAGCAACGAGGATCACGTTATGCACATTTTGTCTTAACCCATTTCACCCATTGACCTGTCTCGACGCCAACAAAGATTAATACGATAGGCTTAAGAAACAAACTACGAAATCAAATCAAGGAAGTGTGGGGTTACTAGGACCACGAACCCACACGTTAGACAACGCATCAAATGAAACAAGATTGGTCAGTTTAATCCACCCACAGAATTGAAAATACGGATGGCACTGATTTACACCTGAATAAAGAAAAGTGATTTTTTTGTTCCACTTCTTCTTTGCGAAGATTAGACTTAACTGGATTGAGCAGGTGACCATTCGGTTTGATGGAATTGAACGTGTGATTGTGTAAAGCTTAATGGTTTGAAGACTCTTTGTCACCTCCTAAATGATCGGGGATATCTACATCAGTTTGTTCGAGTCTCATTCATCGGAATTGCTTTGTCCATTTCGTTTTTATTGTCTAATTTGATTCGCTGTTTGACATTTCACAGTCCAGGCAAGAAAATAAAATGTATTCCATAGGCTTACCATTAACCTATTGATGTTCACATCGGTTTTATCGATTTTCTTCTTCCAAAAGTTCATCATCGATTACGAAACTACCTTAGTTTTTACGGGAGAAGCCAAATGAGGCTTTTCCGATTTCCGTGGGTTTCGTCCATGCCTGATGAAAAAAATTCGTTACGGTGACTGGATGTAGCTCTACCCAAGCGCACCTGATAAAGTCCATCCATTTCAAAACGTAAAATCTGTCCACAAACTATTCTTGTTTTTCCCTTGTCTGAGTAAGTAGGCTAGATTCGTCGAAAATAGATTTGGAGAGCCAACTTATTACCAGATTCATAAGCCGAATGATCGATGCATAGCAAGCGTGAAAAAACTGAATCCCCTCACCTAACATCGTGTCAGAGCCCTGTCGATCTGGGGCTAAATGCTAGGATTTAGTCTGCTCGCTTCTTGTGATGTGGTTTGGGTGAGTAGTTTTCATCGTCATATTAGCGGTCAAACATTGCCCAGTCGCCGTAAAGTTGACACCATGATTTCGCGTTGAAGTTGGGATACCATGCACTGCGTAGATGGAAAGGATGGCATTCAGTGAATCACACGTTGACCTGTGCACTTTTGGATGACATCGTCCTAGTTCAGAAACGATGGCTCTAAGCAAAAAACATCCGGCAGGCTATTGGAATGTTGAAATAGGAATGTCCATGCGGTTTCACTATCGAAATAATACAAATCCACAAAAGAAAATGGAGAATAAGGGTCTAATCATACGAGCACGCTGGAGCGTAAGTACTTTTTCGTGGGGGGAGGGATGAAGGGCTGACGAAAAAAACCTCCAGAAATGAAACACGACACACTTGCAAGAATCACTAAATCAGACCACAAATCCACTAAGATGATAACTCGTGGCCCAAATGAGCTGCAGACGTTAACATAAGTCTGGTTGGATAAGGTCGCTTCCATGGATATCTCTATGAAAACAGGTAAGGTATTTAAAAATAAAGATGTTTCTGGTTACAAAATACCAGATCATCAGAGTTTGAAAAAGTACTATCAAACGTTTGGGAAGAATTGCCGTTAACTTGCAGACTGACTGATTAAACTTGTTTGAAGAAGAATCGGGGCTATTAGTGCTGCCCGCATGGGAAAACACAAAACTAGAATTTATTCACCATTGGTTTTCTTAGGCTATATTACTAATCGCGTTTTTTTTCATCGGGACTCCCCATAATTAGCACGTGAATGGCTGTGATCAAAGTTGCCACAGGAATCTTGATGCGTAGGGAGCCTTGAAATCTCATGGTCACTGGCATTCCACCGCTTGATGACATTGTAGTACGTTACTTTTAATGTGATCACCGTTTGTAATTCTATTCTCATATATGCACAGACATTGAGCCCTTCGAGAATTCAATGTAGACCGACCTGCGTCATCGAACTGCTGAGCATAAATCGATACGACATCGAAAGTGTTAAATAGCCAGTCAATTTCTGTAAGTGACGTCATCCAGTGGAATCAAAATACCAGGACCATCAATCATATCACATCTGTTTGAGTCGAAATCTCGTGTGACATTGAACAGCCCTGCAAATTTTATAGGCAACACGAAACATAAGACCTCTCGAATATGCATAGACTCTAACAGATCTTGGCGATAAACTCAAACAGTGCTAACCAAGGGTTTGATCTCACTTCATAAATCGAAAATTTGTCAGTTGCATTCAATATCAACTACTGTGGCAAAACCGAACTCGCGACAGCTACTAAACGAAACATTTAGACAATTTAAATAAGCAATAAACTGAGAATGGTCAGGCGGTGTTAACTTGGTTTTTTTAAAGATATACTTTGCAGACTTGAAATCTTATTTGAATCATTAGGAACTTCCATTTAAGAATCACACGGTAATTCGTCGGTCATGCAAGGCTTACGTTCATTGATAGTGTGCTTCGTATATGGATGAACGAACGAAATACCCTTCCGAAGAGCATGGCCGATTTCGCGGTTAGTGCCCCTCATCAAGTATGAGGACCCGGTACTTTCTAGTCCATCTATTCCTATACTTATGTGCTCCTTTGTTAGGGTCGCTAGACTATTGAGTTGAGGGTCCACGGGTCCCTCCAACCGACGGTTGGGTTGTAGTCCTCAAGTTTGGAAAGAATGGCGCTGTTCCATTAAACATACTCTCTCTTCTGTGTAGCTGTTCAACTTATTATTTTATGATCAATTTTTCACTATTTCTGATTCGTTTTTCTCCTGAGTTAATAGTAACAAAAAGGTGAACCTAAGTGAGTAACGTGGCAAGAGATTGACTGTAGATACTGAATACCCAAATAGCTAGTATGTCGAACGTGGCGTATTTCAGACTCCTAGTAGACTTTTCAGAGTAGAACTGAAAGTATCTCATACCGCATTAGTATGGCCTAATATGAAGACGGTACTTTCACCTGAACATCCATCAGTGTTGCTCGAAAAATTCCTCGCGTCACTTGTGCGGATTATTTCGTTCGTGGTCTATCGTCTAAAATTAATTTCAATTTGGCAATTTTCAAACGGACAGTTGTCGGAAAATCCCAAGTTGGTTTTAAGTCCTGTTAAATGTGGTTGCCTTTTATTTGTCTTTCCGAATGTCGGTAGGCATTTTCGTTTCACACACACACACACAGACACCTATTCACAACAGAGTGTCTGAACCACTAAGACTCGGCCAAGTAATTTATCTAGTCCGAACGAGCGATCTGTATGTTTAAGATAACAGAATGTCTTTCGGCTTCACTTTTTGAACACGACTTTCTAACCGCTTATCCAATCAAAAGATTCGAAATGTTAGGGTTCATCCCGCTGATAATAAGCTCCGCCTGTACATTTCTCCAATCTGTTGTCGGACTACTTTGAACTTGTTTTCCGATCATTTAAGTTACTTGTTCAAGACTGACTAAAAAATGGGTCGCGGATTGGTTCAGTCCTAATAATCTTTTGTCGCATTGGTTGATTTTCTAAACGTATGAAAAATCGGTACAAGAACTCGGCCAAACAACTGATGGTATACCAAAATCCCGTGGTTGCCTCACTGTAGAACACTTAGGGAAGAGAGCAAGCTTCCTTTGTGTTGCTTCAGTACGCAGGTGTTTAGAAAATAAAATAAATAAAAAAGCAGCTTACTGGGATAATAACCCAAATGCAGTTGGCACAATAAAAGTTCCAAACGAATATCCGAAAGTCAGAGGACTTCCGAGCGTCGCTTTGTATCACATGGGTGGGAAGAGGAGAATGACCAATTGGTGCAAGCTCCAAGTTTTCCCTAATTAAAAATATCAAAAATTGAGTTGGTTCATAAAAGTTATCTATCGTAGGAGCAGCTCGTTTTAACCAACAGTTTGTGTTCACACAAAATTATTGACAGACAGGTGCTGTCAATTGGTGTTGAAGTCAAATAAACGTTTGACTAGCAGACCAAAGAGTACAGCGGTGTTTAGTTTCGGCTGTAATAACTAAAATTATCAAAGCAGCCGGAATTAGTGGCACATCCCAATCCACTTTGAACCCATGAGAACACCGATAGCAAGCAATAGCAGGCTTAACAGCATCAGAAAACAAGCTCAATAATCAAATGCAATATGGCATCCAAATGCTAGACTGTTGATAAGTTGACAGTAGTGGGTTCACCTTGAACCTAAGGCGTGTGACAGGCTGCGCTTTCGAGCGCTCGGTAAAAAATAACAATTGTTTGTAAACACAAGATTTTCTATGTTAATTTCACACATTATTTCGGTCACCTCTAAAAGCGGTCACTTTTCCGACTTCGTCAATCGATGATGATTACTCGTCTGTTAATTAGTCTTGCCACATGTCACATTTCTGATCCAACTGCATGTCGAATTAAAAAGTTCGTTCCAATTAGAACAGGTGAATGCTGAGCATAATTGACGAATTGGCTGCGTCCGATAAAAAAAACGAGGAGAAGTGGTATTTCCTTGTATCAAGGGCTCTCAGCGTAAGTCTGTTCAAGTTACCGCCATTGGTTCAGACTTTGGTGTGAATCCAGTGTTAGTTCAAATTTATAATTGGTTACAATTCGCTTGTTGTCAAAATTGTTTCTTTTTGTCCCTCAAGTCTCGTTAGAGTATTCTGAAGCTTTTGTGAAACCTACTCTGACAAAAAATGCTTGCATTTTGTGCGGAAATTTTAACCAGTCTGATACTAAATTTCTGACGTTTTTGGGTAATAAAAATATAATTGATTTTTCCGTGGAACTGATGCCAATCTAGACCTTTGTTTTACAAACAACCTCGAGTTAGTTCGGGCCTCACCGAAAACTTCATTGGGAGCATTCTGCTGTGTTGTCTTGCTGATCACAGATTTCTCATTTGGCTTGGTGATCAGCAAATCAAAAGTGGTGATGCAGTAAGGAGAATGCAGCACGTGACTGACCAGTCGGATCTGAAACTTTCCGATCACCGTGACCCTGGTCAGTTTTGTGAGTATTCACTATGCCATTTAAAATTTGTTACGATGTACGCCATCCGCTAGAGACTTTATACATCCGTATTGGTCGCTTGTCTTCCGGTGCACTTAAACGACTAGGCCGTAAAAAAGAAAGAACTTATAGATTCTTCGGTCACATGCCGGTGAAAGCCATTTCCCCTTCATACCAGAAATTAACAGGCCCGATGACATTTGCCGGCTCGCGCTGGTGTCCGAAACCGTTTGCCGGGGCCTTTGGGGGGCCCCCAGGTAATTAAGTGGTACTTCCATGAAAAACTCATCTCCGGATGTTTCATCAATATGGGCGCCAACCAACCGAATCACTAACCGGCTCTTGGCATTACTTTAAGTAAAATACCGCCAGAGACTTTCTTCAAAGGACTACAAAGAGTATTGAGCAGCCATTTCATCCTCCTTAGGAATCAATATCAATAGACATCCTTCGCGCCAGGACTGGGACGAGAAGCCGCCTGTGGCCTTAAGCTAGCAGGGCTGATTCTGAACGGCTCGCCTAAATTCAACGCTAAATGACAATGACCATATATGTCACTGAATTTTCAGGGCCATCGACTGTTATAAACGTCAGATGAACGACTTCCAAGGCGAGGACGGAGTCCTCTGTAAGAAACAAACACAACGAGCAGCCTTACAGAGCCTTGTTACTTGTTAGTTTCCAGTAGTAGGATATCTGACATCATTTTTCGGATGGCCCAATATGCAGTGTTAACGTCCAGCGGATATGCGCACTATAACATGCAATGTTGATGTTTGATGAACCTTTCAGAATCAGCGCGGATAACGTAATGCCTAAGGGTGTTCGACTCAGTCGTTTGCTTCGGGTTCACGTATCAGTTCCAGCGTGATGAATATGCACTAGACCGCTAATTCCTAATAAAGATGAAATATGTTAGTATTAGGAGATTGAATGTTTACATACAATAATTCACCATGTGATATCATCGCTCAACTGACCATTAAGAAACCATGGAAGCACTGTACAGCTGTTTTATCCTTGTTAAGAATCATCAACAGTGCATGTCCACTGCACCCGAACTAGGACGCGAACCCGGGACGAACGAATTTGAGTGGAACGCCTTTGTCATTATGCTACCGGACAGGCTCTGAACAGTTTTGTCGAACTTCACCACATGATGATGTTGCATCTATCCACCACTGATATGCGCGGTGGATATGCACTGTTAATGATTCCTAAGAAGGATGAAACAGCTATACAGTGCTTCCATGATTTTCGATGGGAAGTTGAATGCTGACAGAGCCCGATGGATCATTTGGAAAGTCATATCAACTATCCTAGTACTGGAAACTATCAAGTTACAAAGAGCGCAAATGTCGCATACAACAAAGAATGTGGTCCTGATGATTTTCTTCAGACGTTCTCGAACGCTGTCGGAATGCTCTCCTAACACTACTGACAAGATGATCTAAACGGTGGTTGGACTGTTGCAATTTCCCTCATGATTTGCTTCACTCATAATTGCAGTAGGAGGGGAATGCTCCACAACCGCTAGGGCCACTGCACGGGGGATTCGGTAGTCGTGGCATGGAGACTTGTAGTGATATAGAACCACATACGATCCCAGTAGGTCAGGCGTGATGCCGTGGTGGGAGACAGCAAATTACCATCTGCCAACAAAGTGACCGGCGGATCTGGGATTCGAACCTCGGACCCCGGACCATCGCCGATGGATAGCTAGAGAATTACTTTCGTCGTTTTAAAATCTGGTTATCGATATCCCTGACTCTAGCGTGTCCAATCGACCGTCGATTCTTATGCATTCCCATGTTTGATCAAGCGTGGACGATAAAATAGCATCTTGCTAGTCAACAAGACTGCTTCTTTTTTCTGTTATAATCAAGCGATTTATATCGGTTTTCTCAGGTTAAGACTCATTGGCCAATGGGGCTTATTGCCTCCTCCCCTAGTATTCAGTTTGAACGAAGCCCGCATTCATTTTGAACGCATCACAAAAATCAGAATTGGGGTGAACAGTTGGTTCCCCGTCGCGTTCCGGCTTGTAGTCGATCCTACCGTTGGACCGTGCTCCATCTACTTGAGTCCAAACAGGCTTGTCGGCCAGCCCTGACCCTCATACGTGACCCGGCCTCATCTTCACATGACTCGTCGTACCGAAACAAAGCGATCTTGCACTATGGCACAGCCCACAGCCACACCCTAATGTTACACCCATTCGCAGAAAGAGAATGGTACAATTCCGTCTCAATGCGTTCAGCTCTAGTAACCTAAATGTTTTTGGAATGTTATTGATTTTCCGCAGTTTGGCCACGGTTATTCTTCGTTAATTTCGATGTTATTGCCTCCGTAAACCACATCTTGTCTTGCCTGGACAGCTAATCGAGAAGCGTTCGAATTTGTTTATCGGATTATAGTAACGAATTCAGCGGACAGAAATACGCCTCTTGAAATACTTCAAAATCACGAAATTCAACTCTCAGTTATTAAGATGTTACAAGGCTATTTTACAAATCGACAATAGTTTATAAAATGCGAGTCTTTCACCCCTTTCATTCTGGACATAAAATTCCTCTGGGTCTTCTAATAAGAATACTTTTATCGTAACGTATATTGTTGGTATTGCAATTAGTCTACGCCTTTCAGATGTGCTACCATCGACCGTTAATCTGGCCTTCTTGTTCTAAGTTGCGGATCGAAAATCGACAACTTATCCTTTGATTCCCGCATCTGTAAATGTAGTCTTTTTATCTCCTGAAAGTCTTCGAGTACACCAAGGTTGCTAAATGTGTTGCCCATATCAACTGGGGAAACAATATTTTAACGTGACAAGCATTTAGCAAATGTACCTCGGAATTTTAGCAGGCAGTAATCTTTGCTGATCTGATCACATCGTTATTGCCTTCATTAAACTGAGAAGATCATTCCATTGCGTAATGCGTACCTAGGTAGTGTCCTTACCTTTGAACCTTGTCAAGAGGCTTTGATATTGCATGAACAATACGTAACTGAATGTGTTTCTCTCCTGTTAGGTAGGGAATGAAGTACCATTAGAAAGCTTAACAAATATCACTTAAATCCACCACTACGAAGGGTATGAAAAGCTTTCAGGTGGAATTCTTACTGAACACTGCTCACACCAAAAGGACTTTCATATTCGCTTTCGTTTTTTTCCACACGCGAGGGGTACAGAGCGATCCACGCATATATTTCTTATTGTGTCGGCGCACAGCTGTCCCATACACTGCTCATTTTTTCTGCAATCCGACTAACGCTCTTAGTAAGCTCAATCCGTAGTTATCCGTTTAGTTGCTTCCTGAAATCCAGAAAACTTCACTGTTGCAAATTATTCATCTATCTTTTTTGCACCATACCATCATCCGCGTGTGTAGTTCCATCGCTGAACACTTATTACGCAATCGAATGCGTTACTCAACCGCAAGAGTTGACTTGACTAGGTTCCAATTAACTTTTGACCATAACATACTACCCACCTGGTAAGGTTGCTAACTAAATTCCTGAATCAATTTATTCTGATCTTCTGATGAACCATATCTGAAGACCAATTCACTTTTGAGATAGCGGTGGTGAGATTATTATGAGCTGTGAATTCGGTTTGTCTTCTGTTAACTAAAGGCCTCGCGCTCAGTAGAAACGTTAGTGGATCATCATCATCATCACCGTTCAGCGTTAAACAGCAAGGCAAGCCTCAATTACCGCTGCGTTTCCCCAGAGTTACACGTTTATATAAAAAGAGTGAATACCCAACGGAAACAGGGAGTGGACCTACACAGGCGGCAAAAGATAAGGTCCTGCTGCAGCCAACACACGGAACACAGTCCAACTGTACAAATGCACGCGTTTTCAATCATTCTGATTCGATAGAAAATGACAGCATGATCGCCACTGTTCACGGTTCACTGCCATATCCTTCAGTGTCTCCAGCCAGCAAGTCAACGAGTCTTTCGGACACCAACCACGAAGGCGTGAGACACCTACTTTACCTAACTTCGCTGTACATTTTCTCATCCCACGTTGCCACGTCATCTGTTGGCCTCCACATGGCTTCTTCCATTCCTTAGGAGGAACACAAAATAAGGCGCGGTAAGGTAGACGAGTGTTCGTCATACGCAACACGTGACCCAACCAGCGTAGTCTACTAAGTTTCATACGCTGAAACAAGCTATTCTCAGAAGTGGCACCCAATACCAGATTCCTAACCTCAATATTACTCACCCGGTCACTCCATCCAATCCTAGCCATGCTACGTAAACATCGGTTGTCGAAAACCTCCAACCGACGAACATCGCCCACACGCATAATCCACGTCTCGCAACCGTAAAACAGAACTAAACTGAACGCAATGCAGCACAGTACACACGACCTTTCAAATTCAGTGAAATATCCGGCCGACGTCACAAGTGCTTCAATCCAGCGTAAGCTGTTCGAGCCTTGGATATACGCATACTTACCTCCACTCCCCGAGCCACCATCGTTAGACACGCAGCTACCAAGGTAGGTGAAACGGTCCACCATTGTAATTTCCTCTCCATCCGGTATCAAGTTCGGCGCTGCTGTCGTCCAGTCCTGTAACAATACTTTGCACCTCGAATGCGCAAAGCACATGCCGAACCGAGCAACCGATCTCGACAGTCTATCTAGTGCCCCTTGTGCATGGTCTGTAGACTCGAACAGGCACACGACGTCGTCTGCGTAATCTAGGTCGCATAGCTTTCCTTCACTCCCAATTCCACTCCTACATCCCGGAGATCTCCTAAAGCATCTTCCATCACCTCATCCATGACGAAGTTGAACATGAATGGAGAGATGGGACACCCTTGTCGAACGCCACTAGTTGTTGCGAATGAACGTGACAGTTCACCGTATACCTTAACGCGACCACAGATATGCGAGTACAATGCTCGAAACAGGTTCACAAACTTCGTTGGCATTTCCTTCCAGGGGAGAGCACTGAGTAGTGCTGGTCGATCCACGGAGTCGAAAGCACGTTTCAAATCGAGGAAGACTACGATCGTAGGGCGCCATTGCGTGTGGCGCGTTTCGAGCATCTGTCGGGGAGTGAATATCTAGTCGATGCAACCTCGACCTGGCCGAAATCCGGCCTGTTGTTCGCGGATCGCGGATCGCGAATCGGTGTCAAACGACGCAGCATTATCGAAGCTAACAACTTAGTAACTATCGGAATTAAACTAATCCCACGATGATTGCTGCAGTCACTCCGAGTACCGTTCTTGAAGACGGGTATAATCAGTGACTCACCCCACGATAGCGGGATACGCTCCTCGTTCCAAATATCACGAAGCAAGGAGGTAAATGATTTGATCAGCACTTCTCCACCCGATTTGAAAAGAACTGGGGGAAGTTCGTCGCGACCGGCAGCTTTTCCCCTCTTCAGAAGCCGAATATTCGACTCCACTTCCACCTCCGTTGGGGGATCAAGTGACACCTCCCAAGGATTCACAGATCCAGACGTCGAACTAAACACAATAACGTGTGGCCAGCTAAACTGATCCTTGAAATGTTCTGCCCAACGGTCCAGTCTTTCCTGTCTACCATGGATGAGCTCTCCATTCCTATCGCACACAACTTCACTAACCGAAGTTCGCCGCCCACCGTTGTCGCGTATAAGCTTAAACAGTCTTTAACTGTTACCTGAAGCGGACGCCACTTCCATCT